>JAHZNH010001021.1:0-10830 GCA_027744355.1 Tyrannoseira gladiata
TATGTTGGACTGTATGCTAAGCCGTAATATTTCAGATTAAAAGGACTAGCAATAAGTTTGTGGAAACAATATTGAATCAAAGTATTTTCGTTGATAATTCGTGTATCGTGCACTGACAGTGAGAATGAAATCATTATATCCGTTTTTTTTCAAAAATTCTTTAAGAATCACTGAAGACAAGTTCTACGCAAACTTTTTATCGATTGCGACTTTAGGGGAAAGTAAAAGTTCGACAACGTTCTAAACCTTTTCGTCTTCACCGGGGAATGAATTTTAATTCTATTCGAGTCAAACCTATAGGTGGGAATGTTAAGCAAATGCTAATTACAATAAGTAACTGGGGCATTAAGCGTTCAGGTTGGATCATGTAGGTTAGGTGACTTTTTTTTTTTAAAAGAGTGGCATTTTACTGAGGGCACTGTCAACCTCGTTTTCCCTCCACTTCTCCAAGTAGTAGAATTTCTCCTCTGGCCGCATTAATGACTTTCTTAGCTCAGCCTAGTTCAACGTTTCCGCCAAGTCAAGAAGTAGACCTTTTCATGATAATAATAATCATAAGACATAGTAGTAATGTCATCATCATCATCGTCGTCATCCCCGGTCATGTACTTACATATTACCGCTTTCCCTCGTTTTTTCTCTCGCGTTCTCCACGAAGATGGTTTAATTCCTTTGTGTAATAACAATATGCCTCTTAATTAACATTTGCCTCAAGCTTCCGTCTTTAAATCTCCAAAGATTTCTTCATTGCTTCCACTTCCACTCCTACCACACATTCTTTTGACGCTATTTTGCGTTCCTTTTTTATGAAGATCTAATTTCCTTGCTTTATCCTTCACTCCAGCTTTCTCAACTCGCCAAGAGGGAGAAAGCTCGGGAGAAGAAGGGAAAGTAAAGCGCTTCAAACGCTTTCTATGGTGGGCCAGACATTTTTTGTCATTTCAATTGTAATTAGGTCGTAGAGAGCAAGAATTTAGGAGTTGTGATAATAATACCACGCTATCATAACTTTATGAAATTATAATATGCATGAACTCTGCTTTAAAACGAGCAGGCATTCCTCCCTCCTTTCAAACTTTTGCCCTTAAAGCTCTCATAATCACGACCAATCTCGCTTCACTCTACGTGAGAGAGGGAGAGAGTGAAAGTGAAGTATAAAATTTTTGGGGTACATGCCCGCCCGCCCGTGCTGATACCACTACTAGTAATGCTTGCTCTGCTTGAGCTAACTCAACAATGAAGGCTCTTCTCCTCCCTCCCCCTCATTTTCTTTTTATGCCACAAAGGATTTTAATGGGGACTTTGGAAAGGATTATAATTTTCATGTGTAGTTGCTTTAACTCATTGTCAAAATGGAGGAAGGAGCTCTAAAAAGGGGAATTGCGCTAACGACAATCCACTTACTTTGAATTCATATTCACATGGTACGCGTTCTCCGTACGTTTGGGAGTCATTGCACTAAAGCCTAGTGAAATATTAGGAGGATTGCGAAACATATTTTTCCAAATTTTAAATTGGATTGAAATTGCGGAACCATACAGCTCCACCATCCACTACTTACGTCGCTACTTTCTCGGAAGGCATCTAACTAAGAAAAGAAGAAGGAGCAGAAGTGAGTTTCTTCTGAGCCTGCCTGTGGAATTTAGCAAAACAGGAAGTTAGGAAAGTGGAGCAGTGGAGACCCACAAATCTTAAAATTGGTGTTTTTTATATATATGTGAAGCAATGGGAATGGTTTTCCGAAGCCGACTATCATATTTCAGAGGTCCATGTTAAAGTGTACTTTGTATGCAACTGATAGGATCATGAATGCTATTTTACGTATGCAGCAGTGCAGAAAAAGAGGAGCGTAGTAATCCAGAACGAAAATGAAAGTGAAACGCGCGGGGAGAGGGAGAGAAAGAAAACTTTGTGTGTGTGTGTGTGGGATAGTTTCGGACGTGGTGAGTTGAGTAGAAATAATAAATAAAAAGCCAATTCAGCCTGCTTATATCCAATTCATATTCTTATTACTTCTATTAAAGGACGTGCTACATTTTTTATCAACGTTGTTTACAGCGTGCATGCAAAGGCTAATGCGTATTTTGCCATTTACTTTTATCGTGTTGTCCGTGTCATGTGAAACATGAAAAATTGGTTGTTTCCGCTCGGGTAAATTGACCAGAAGAGGAAGATGGGGCTAGGGAAAGGAAGATGCTTTTACTTCACGTTCATCTTGTTTGCCCTCTTCTCCCCCGCCGTTATCATCACCAGGGAAAGTAGTAGAAACCTTAGTACAAGGGTCTCCATTTGCGAGTTGAGTTGAGTATTTTTTTGCAAATATGACTTTCCTCCTGTGTGGGGTTTACTGGGTTTATATTTTATAAGTACTTATTTTCACTCGGGACTTGCATCGTGTATCAAATATAATATGCGTGGAGAAGTCGGGAAAAATAAGATGAGAAAAAGACTTTACTAATATATTTTTGGCGAAAAAAACAAGCAATTTGTTCGGCTCGACAGAAGTCCATCAAAGAAAACCAGCAGGAGAAGGAGGAGGAGTAGAGTGCTTATTCGCCACCGCGAAATGTATATTTTTTCGCAGAAAAAAGAACTCTCCCTTTCATACGCCACTCTGCGACCTAACCTTGTTCACAACGTGGTTTTGTAGGTCGAGTGAGATTTGAAACGCAATATAAATAATGCACACGTTTGCATGCAACTTTCTTGCTTGGGTTCCCCTACTTTCCCATAGTAATAAGGGGAAAGTTTCCTTTAAAAAATGCACATACATGAGGCGGATCTCCCCCATTCGGGAATGATATAGGGGCAGGTAGACGATTACTACTATAGTATTCTCTGAGAGCGGAGCAGAGAGCAAATGTTTTTTTGGGTGGTGTGGTGGTGGTATATTTCCCAAAGTTTAAGAAGTCAAGTCTCGTATCGTGTCACGAAGTCACAAGGGTGTCACTTCATTCTCCCTTCAGAAAAAACAAAAATCATTGGTATCTTCCGATGTGAGCAGCACGAACCGACAAAAACATCAGGAATACAAATTTGTTTGAAGCACGACAATGTGGGTGTCGTTAGGGGGAGTACGTATTACACACAATGGAGAGGATGTACCCGAGATCTTATGGAAATGATGAGTGCCGTATAAAAAATGACATTTGCGGTGAACCTACTCCTACTACTGCTAGTGCTAGGAGCGGTGCAATATGCGATATGTGCACGATTGCTGCGGTACTTCTTCTCCCTTTCGTCACGCCAGTTGACCGCAAACTCTTTACACAGAGATTCCAATGGGACAAGTCCTCCACTCTATCCTGCTTCGGTCGGTCAGTCAGTCAGTCCGTTCGTTTGTCCATCCATCCATCCTTTGGAAATGGTGCACGGAAGCCAAGGATCGCCACTTAGATGGGGAATTTTATGGTCTGTCGCAGTACATTTTTTTTGAAAGGCATATCTTTGGATCTCCCATAATCGAGTTCCTAATTCAAAGATCCTGTTGTTGTTTTGCCATCCCCTGCGCTGCATCTCTGATGGACTCGTAAGCTGTGGGAATATAAGTACATTTTTTTGCTTTGTCTGCGTCGCCTTTGTCCCTCTTTTCAAGAGGAAGGAGTGGAAATGCATGAGAAAAGGAAAAAGCTTTTTTTCGTGACCCACTTTCCCCCTGCACAGAGCAAGAGGAAAGTATAAGTACAAAGCTGCGTTCTCTTTTGCACAGAAAAAAATCTTTGGCAAAGCTGGGTCCGCGCTCGCCTTGGAAAAAAAAGATCCTTCAGAAGAGGGATAACAATGAACATTTTCCCAAGTCATGTTTCCCTGATGCTGGCGATAATAATGCATTGTTAGTGTTTTCATACGAAATCACGCAAAGGTAAGGTTTCGTGGTGAGGTAGGCTCGATTAAGAAGAAGAGGAATTTCCTGTGTCAGGATTCCCATCCTTTTACGTTTTTGATACCTTGGAAATCATGAAAAAAATAAATGCCTATAATCTTCACAAAAGTTGGTATATTCACTCAATTTCTCCCGGTTTTCTTCATTTGATCCTTGTGCTGGTCTCAACGCCAAAAATACTAGCTCATCATAAGCACGCGCGGTAGGAAAAGGAAAGTCCTCGTCATTGTTTGAAAAATAAAACCTGCTGAGGATCGAGATGATCACTATAGTTGAGGAGAGAGTGGATACCGGATCCTAATTTTGATACACATAAGTACTTACTCTTCCAGCCAGTGTTTACTGTTGCCCCTCCGTCGTAAAGGGATCTTCGCAATTCCCTTTACCTATTTCGTCCTTTAAAAAATTCCCCAGTATTTCACTTATTTTCCTCATCTTTTCGTTTGGCAGGTTTACCAACTTCCATTTTTTAAAACCTCACATGGTGGAGCAACATCCCAGATGATGAGTTCATCTTAGGGATACGCAGGCATCTAGCAATAATAGCTACCTCAAAAAACAAGAGACTGGTAGCGTATCGTATCATAAGTATCCAACCGACATTTTCCCACCGTCTAATATCGAGAAATACTACTATAGTGCCTATAGCGTTTTTTAAAGAGGAGAAAGTTACTTGATAAAACTATGAGAGATTTATCACGCTCCGGTAGAAATTACTTTTTTTCTCGTTCTCTTATTGCTTCCTCTCCCATTCTCTATCCCGCATCTTGCGCGTAGGCACCATTATCTGTCACCGTTTGCAAACACGAGAGTGGATAATAATAATGGGTATAATCCCCGAGTAGATAATATAGGAAAAATGTCGTTAGTCAACAAGCCTGATAGATTTGCGAGAATATCTTGGGGAGAAAATTGGTAGTAAATAGAAAAAATACAACATTCCATTCCAGCTACCACTACCACCATCATCGTCATCAACAACTTTCACCAGAGCGACGACCAAGCCATTTCCTTTTAGGATGGATGTAGTGAGTATAAGAATAGTAGCGCTCCTTGAAAGTCAATCCCACCCCTCTAGCCATAGTACTAAGTGACTGTAACCTAATTTTTCGTTCATATTTCTCTGGAAACGATCACGACTGTGGGAGTCGAGACGAGCTCGCATTTTATACGTGTGCCCAGTGGCATTTTAAAAAAAATAAGCGGAACATTTTCAAAATATGAGAGAAAGCACCAAGTATTAGTGAAGTCAATGAGATGAAATGTCTATTTGTATCTGACGTTGATTCTTATGTTTAACAGGTGAAAAACAAGCTGCCATGCAATCAGCATCCCCAACAACGTGCAGCAAAATGTCGCTACTTCCAATCCTGTTGTGGGTGTTTTGTCACATGATCCTCTCTTNCGCTACTTCCAATCCTGTTGTGGGTGTTTTGTCACATGATCCTCTCTTCGAGAGTGTGGTTCTCCGTTTACGCCCAGAAAATTCTTGGATTGAACACCAATACCACCCCACAAACTTCCTCCTCCACCTCCTTCTGTGATAAAATCTTCAACAACAAGGTAATTGCGTCAAACCGGATAATATTACCATTGCTTCACCACAGCAACAGCAGCGGCACTAGCCGAGATGAAGAATGTGAGCTTCCTCCAAGGAAACCATGAACAACCAACCAATAATGATGATGATGATGATAAGAATGCTATATAAAGTTTCTTTGGTGGAAGTGGGTTAATTTTTCATTAAAAATGTGGCAGTATGTATAATCCTATGGAACGATCGTTTGTCTTCCGATGAACAAAAAAACTCCGATCTCCGATGTTTGGTTAGTAAACAAATACGGGTTTTCAGAAGTTTCCATTTCAGAGAGAGCAGGAAGCGCGGCGCACAGGAAGTTTGTGAAAGAAAACAAATGTACGTGGAATGATGATGTGATGAGTGTAGTGGAAAACTAATGAAAATTACAAAACCGCCCGTGAGCCACCATCAGAAAATATAAGAATTAAGCTGTGACGTCGCAGCGTAGGAGAAAACGAATATTTTTAAAAGATTATGAGAAGAATAGCAAGGCAACATAAACATTTCCCGAACTGTCGGAACTGTGAAAAAAATGTGTGTGCTGTTTTGATTGACTTACCCTGAATATTTTTGAACAACTACAGAGCAATTTCCTCTTGAACGGTGAATGGTGAAATCCAAGGAAGAGAAGCTAATCAACAAATAAAAAAAACTGAACTCGATGATCGACTAAGTATATATTGGACACAATTACGCTAACGTATTTTTATCCTGCGTGTTGTAGCTTGTCCGAATGTTGTACTGCATTAAAAGTCAAAAGTTTTGGTGTTGAGAATGTTGAGATTGCTTCGGTCAAGGTTTTTATAGGGTCGTGAGACGAGGATAACATCGATGCTGGCGTAATTTGTGGTGAAATTCTAGTTTAAGGTTTTATGGGAGTTTTCATTAAGTTTGGGGTTATCTTCGAACTAGGAAATTTTTAGGATGTAGTAGTAGGAAACATGAATATAATTCGTGAAATTTTGAGTGTGTATTATGATAATGTATCCCTTTCCTTTTGAAGGAAGCCCTGTCGCTATAAATGAATTTTGGTTAAAGCATGTTGTCCTCCCCCTTCATAAACAAACCCGCGTGCTTGGTAGAAATTAATTTTTTGCAGAAACACGTGCTACACTTCCAAGTAGTACCCAACCCCCTGCGTTTGGTTTTTCAATTTTACCGAGAGACGTACGTATGTATGTATGTAGCGCGCGTGTTTGTAATATTAATTAGAAGACATATATTTTAAGCAGAAATAGTGAATAATTATCCAATACTTGTTGTACTACAAGTTAAATACTGAGTAGACATACTATAATCTATATAGCATTTTAAAGTCTTTAATCATGTGTACACAGAAAACATTCATTGTATTTTCATATAAAAACATTTCGCTCATGCTCGGTTGGATTTTGTCAGTATGAACATTACAATGTTTGCTTATATTTCGCAAGTACGTAATCCGGGCTGACGTTATAGGGCTACGAGAGAAGTGTGCATAAATATACTTATAAGCGACGTTTACGATTGCCCCAGAGAGAGAAGAAAAAAACACATCATATCTATTTTGTACCAATGTGCTAAACTCTTAATCTACGGAGAATGGAGTTATCAATCGTGAAAATCTACATCTCTAAAATCAGTATAAATATTTACTTCCTAGATTAATAAATATTGCAACTCAACTTACTTTTCAATCCTTGAAAACCTGTAATTTTTCTTTTTTGTGAATATATGTATTAAGATGGATGAGGTTTCTAGTGTTGTACAAAATTCTGTCCACTATACATAAAAATGAATGCAAGAAAATGTGTCTGATTGTGTGTAATATAAATAAACAAATATATTCGCTATCATGAGGCAACTCGGAATTAGTGTAATTAGAATGCAGAATAAATATTTCGAGTGGTAGCATTACTCACTGTACAAAACTGCTTGAGAAGAGGAACGTTACTGAAGATGAATAGTTTTTATATTATTAGACAATTTCAGATGCAATCAAGTCAATACTTAGAACGTAAGTAATGGGAAATGAGTAGAAGGAGAGAATAATCACATCTCATGTTTTTCAGTTATTTGCCAAAAGGAAAGGACGTAAAATTTTGCAAAACGAGGCTTTTCATGAAATTGTAGATAGGCATGTAAACGTTGCTGGAGATTCGAACGTAAAACACTAGGAGTAATATACAAACAAAGAGGTAAATATGTATTTATGATTCATATTATTGTTGAGTGGGAAGTCCAGAATCAATGCGATTGTAATTATTGTATTGTAAATATATTACTATGTACCTTCGAATCTAAAGTACTTAAGTGTGTATATTGGGTGATCTCAATAGTTCATTTTTTTCTGTTGGATCTAATGTTATTGTGTGAACTGTTGTAGCAAGTACTGGTTTGAGCCATGAAAGGTTGGCATGTATGTAAATATTGCGTTTAAGCCATAATGTATGAAATAATAAAAATTGTCTGATAATAAGTAAAAACTGGAATTGATTTTGGGTTTGACGATGCAGCTTTCATCTTCATGAGAATGGAATAGACAAAATGGGGAATTCAATGACTACTGCAGACAAGAAGACTTCCTGAACATGAATAGAGATTGTCTCATGATACCCCGGAATGTTAAAAAAAACTTTTCTCCAGAGAAAGAATTCGCCTGGGAGAAAGTTGACCCATGACTCTGACCTTCTTTTCGAATGGTTTAGAACATTTACTTAGCTGATCGTTAAGTCATTCTTTGAACCATGCCTTTAAGCGAATCGCAACCATGAAACAATAATATTCACAGATGTGGGTCCATATAAATATATGCATACGATCCGAATAGTTTTCATATTTCCATCATTTTTCAATTTTCATTCATCACACATGCCTAAGACGAAGTTAGGGAAGGGGCGAAGAATCGAATATTGTTATTAGTGCGTCATCGGGAAGAAACCATCATTATTTATTTGCCTACTTCGCCCAACTAAGTATTCTATGTATTCATGGAGTGAGTCGCCTATTCTACTATTCCTGAGCCGTTACATAATAATATCGAATTGTAGATGAACTCGCCTGGGAACCCCGATACGATAGATTATGTATACCCTATTGATATGCAAACAACTTGGAAAATGGGTTGCATATTTTGCTAGGGAAGATTACGATTTTCACGGAGATGCTTCATATCTATGCGCCCTATATTTGGGGAAGGAAGGGATGACGAATCCACGACGATAAAAAATACCTCGGTTCACATTTACCCATAGGAATAGTAGTAGCTTGTCTCTCTCTATCGGCAATCCTAAAGTGTATCATCGACTTTTGGATGAAAATCTAGAAATCTACTTCCTAGAACTTGGAATCTCCCGAATCGAATTGAGAACAAAATACATTCCTCGCGAAATAGGAAGTAGAGTGAATATGTGACGAGGATATTATTTTGTTTAACAAATTCATCTCTTTCATTTCAAAATTTTTACTTGCACCTCAATGCATTTTATTTGCAAATTATAATTTGAACATGCATCTTCTTAAACTTTCCAATCAAGCATTAATTTCCATCCGCCCATACTATAACTTATTTGATTTTCTTCAGGGCGGCGAAATAGTATAAAAACGTTTTGTTTTGATATAGTGAACCGCTTTACAAGCTAATAACGCGATACCAAGAATAAGTACATACGATGGAAAGGGAGACATACTTTCACTGACAATGTATCACTTCATCGAAAAGATGAATTCAAGGAAGGGTAAGTTCATAAGCTTGTATGCTCCACGTGCGGCTCCGGAGAAAAAAAAAAATTATCGGGGTTGTTCTCCGAAATGGCAGGATGATACAATATTGGAAATGCGTGTTTAAATTTCGATAGTGTAAACCTCCAGCTTTCTGAAAAACCTAGATTTTTCGTATAAATTTTCGTGTTATCCTGTCGCAGACATGTACTGATTCCCCCCGAGAGTAGGAAATTTCACCAATGTTTGAAGACGAAGTTTTGCGACACCCTTGTACAGCGTCACAACAATTGTCAGAGGGGGTAAGCGGAACTGTAAACTTTGTCTATGGATTTTAACCTGATGTTGTCATGCTTACCGCCCTAGTAAACTCTCCTTTTGGAGAGAAGCAAAGCAAAACACCACCAAACGGCTTTATAGTCCACACTTAGCATATGCATGTGCTTACAAATCCTTGTTTTCCACTCAAAGTTTGCACGCAGGAAGGAAGTCATGGTACCTATGACGCGATTCACTTTCTCTAAACCTGAACCAAACGGCTTTATAGTACACACTTAGCATATGCATGTGCTTACAAATCCTTGTTTTCCACTCAAAGTTTGCACGCAGGAAGGAAGTCATGGTACCTATGACGCGATTCACTTTCTCTAAACCTGCGAAACGATCCATATCTCCTGTGAAAGTCTGGGTTTTTAAATCCTCAGACTGAGTGAGTGAGTGCGACGACTTTTCTGCTTAAATCCTTCCAGATATCAGCCGCTGAAATACTTAATTCCAGCTAATAGAACAACCTCAGTCTGATATTCAAGACTGCTATCATGCTTATTCCAAGAATAGTGTCTAATCCATGATACGACTCGCTCAAAGCGACGTTTTTCTGAATAACTGATAAATACATTACGGTTGTACTACTCATAATCTAAAATTTCCTTTCGCCATTAATGCTAAACCCTAAAATGTCCCCCTACGGCCTATGAAAAAATTCTAGGCCATGCTAAACCCCGCATAAAAATGTTATCGTGAACCTCATATAACATAAAACAAGAATTTCCCAATTGAATTATACTTCGTTAATCCAAATAAGAGATCCAATGGGAAAAGGTTTCCCCTTGAAAATGGGGAGATGTGTGTTTTTGGATACCCACTGTTGTTTTGAGTTGTGCGGCGCGTTTGATAATAGTTAGCGGTGCCGGTGTCCCAAATATTTCATGGCACAATTTTAAGAAAATTATCCGTAACCTTAAGTAAGCTTCAATACAACCATGCTTTAAGGCTTGAAAATTGAAAAGATAGTGCACTAAATATTTCGGTTCAGATAATTTGCACTTTTTTCATCCAAGTGGAACTACTTCGTGGAACCCATGACCGAACAAGGAGTAACTTTGTCCATAGAAACACTCAAAGCTGGTAGCACGAGAACTGTTCGCAATTTCTTTGACAACAATATTTACAGGGATGATCAATTTTTGCATCTATCTCCATATGGGGGCGCCTTGATGATGTTAATAACAAGTCTAGTCCTGGCAAGAGAGTTTTGAGGAACTGG
Organism: Tyrannoseira gladiata; assembly: GCA_027744355.1. Taxonomy (NCBI): domain Eukaryota; kingdom Metazoa; phylum Arthropoda; class Collembola; order Entomobryomorpha; family Entomobryidae; genus Tyrannoseira; species Tyrannoseira gladiata. The sequence continues at coordinate 10,708 of JAHZNH010001021.1, forward strand.
AAGAGCAGTCTCAAGAAAGAAGTGAGAGCTGCCTCCTTGTAACCAATATCCAATAACTTAAGAGTGCAAATATGTAGTTAAAAAGAATGTACTTTCATAAAAAATAAAGTTTCCTCTTGGTTC
>JAHZNH010001022.1:0-10120 GCA_027744355.1 Tyrannoseira gladiata
ACCGCGAGAGTGGATGAAATCAATCAATATTTTTTCACCGTGAAGAAAAGAAAGTACCACAGATCATTTACGAGCATTACCTTACGAGCTGAGCTGCGCTCGCTCGCTCAGCAGGGGCAATGAGCAACACGCTAGTCGCTACGCTAATCCGATACGCTTCGCTGCTGGTGAAAAAACAACACGAGGAAATTTTTTCCTTGCTCAGCAAACAAATGCCCACACGATCATTTTCATTTAGCATTGCATTGCATTGGTATGGTGCTCTATGCTCAGCTCAGCTAATCCAAATTCAATACGAATCCATTCATCTTTCACGAGCGTCGATTCATCTATCCATCCATCCCCTCGCGATGACAAAAATCATTAATAAGTTTCAACTCCGAGAGGACTTCTCAATTCGTCAAGCAACTCAACAGTCTTGCTCCGAGTCAGAGTACGAATTTGTGAATGAATATTGAACACACACACACACTCGCTCAGTCAGTGTGAGACCTTTTCACGTGAAATTCATGATTCCCCGTCCTCCTCGAGTTAGAATCTGATGAATGGAGAGTTCGAGGAAATCTGAAAGATTCTCGTTTGACTTGGACCTATGGGCTCACGAGCCATTTGGATTTTGGATTGCAATCCGAAAGGTGAAATTGATTGTTGTTCTTGTTCCTGCTCAGTGGAGGTAATTCGATAGGGCACACTTTAATTATGCAGGGGTCGGTGGAAAAAAAGGGCCCCAGAAGAGAGGATGGTTGGGTGATCGGATCGGATGGGATCATATCCCATGAAAATTTTCAGACAAGTCCGTGGACCTGATATTCCTTCTCTTGGGATTTGGATTGGGATGCGATCATCAATTTCAGGATGAGGATGATCACGGCAGAGAAAATGTTTTGACACACCTTCGCCATCAGGAGGACCAGATTTACCTGTGAAACCTCCCACGTGGCACACAAACAATCCAATAATTTCAAGATTGAAGACGATGTTCAGAGCTCGTAAGCCACACATGACTCGATGTAGGAAAAAAATTATTACATGCAAACAATCAGTCAAAACTTCAATCTCCTCCTTAGGATCGGGGCAGTAACTCATCATCATCATCCCGAAAAAAGTGAAAAGTTGAAGGCTTCAATCTTTCACACGAATTACGAATTCCTGAGCTAGGTTTAGCAAGTTGCAAGGGTGATAATGAAAAATGATTGGTGCTGTGTGCTGTCTTCCCTGAGCACACAAACACAACAGTCGTGATTGTACTCTTGTGGGGGAAAATCACTTTTTTCGGGGAACCGAGAGCAAAAAAAACATTGTGTTCATGAAGATGATCAAGGTGAACCATCATCGTGATGTAATCAGGAATGAAAAATGAATTGTGCGGAGGTCCATGTCCAAGTCTGATCCAAGCTAGTTTCCTGCATTTTGGGAGTTCGTGAGCTTGTAAATCGCTCCGCAATTACTTAATCGCTTGATATTTTTGCTGAATTCATGAAAAATGTTGGGGAATTCATCAAAAATATTATCAGAATGCCCCAAACTGCTCTACCTGATTTTGGACAGGCTCCAGAAACTTTAGAGCCCAAGCACAATCTAGATTAGAGCCAATGGATCTCTCGTGATTACGCTCCACTCATGTAAATATTTTGAGAGGAAACAATTCCGAGTTTGACAGTTCCATTCATTTCGGATTTCGGTCCCCCACCAGAGCAAACAAATGAATCATTACAGCTTGTAAGTACTCAAGTATAACAATGCTCATGCTCCTGAGTGCTTTTTATAGATCACAAAGCAACCACAAAGTATTTACTACACCAGCTTACGAGTGCCTCCCAGTGAGAGCGGTCATTGGATTATAAATCTGACACGACAACTCCTAATTTGTCAAAGCTACTGCTCATGTTACCTGCTCCACTGGGCCTCACGCAACATAATTATCCATTTTTATGGGTAGCTTAAGTTCCTTTAACTCGGGATTGTAGTGCCGCCTAACCAAGTCAAAGCAAAGCAAAGTCTGGGAAATGCATTCAGTCCATTCCATGAGACGAGAGACCCACGTACCTGAAGAATTTTTCCCCGCTGCAGTGTTACATCACTCATTTTCATTTCTCTTTTCCTCTGAAGTAAGTAAGTACGTACTAAGTACTCACTACCGGCTCCGACTTCAGCTTCGGTGGCTGAGAGAAAAAAATATGACTTTGGTTTGGTTTGGCTTTGTTGGGGCAATAAAATGTGAAAATAATTTACGAGTTTACAAAACATTCCCAACCTCATCCGTCCTAATATAAATGGGGAGCGTTTAACCTGTCAAAAATTCTCATGAGTGGAGTGAGCTAAGCAGAGCCCACTCGAGCTTTGAGCAAATGCGCTGTACCACATTTGCATGGTCAAGTACTCCTGACAAGAAGTCCACTCGTCAAGTCAACTCAACTTGATTCAGATCGGGATCGGATTCGGAATGCCTTAACTCACTCCTTTTACTTGTGTGAGTCAAATTCAAATTAAATAGATTGTAAAAGACCAGACCGCCAAGTAAACACCGCTGTACTACTACTACTACAGTTTGTTGTTGGATTTTGTAATTCTGGTTGGGGTTCAGAGCTACGCCTTCGTAAATAAATATGGTGGATCGTGGCCACCAAGTCAGACCCTCAAGAATTACGCCGCCGTAAACAAATACTCCTGAAGAAGACGAAGTGCCTCTGTGGTCTCCTAGTGGTCTCCTCAGTATTCTGAGTGACCCTCGTGTCTCATTTTACTCCGGTGATACAGATACGCATCCGATCCGATCCGAGAGGTTTGGGACTGGGACCCACAGTCTGAATACCAAACACGAAGACCACTTTGAAGATGCAGGTTGCAGCCTAAACAGTTACCTCCGACGAGCCTACTGCATCCATTGCTCTTTTCCGAACCCGGTCTCAGTCCCAGTCTTCCACATTATAAATTGGGGAATGCGCCGACAAAAAAAACTCCGATCTCCAAGAAGATGAAATACATATTTTTTATTGCCTTGTGTATCAATTTCAATTCTGAATTGAATTCCGCCACTGTGTAGGTACACCTCTTCAAATGGGCACCTGAATCGAACCGAACTACTACTAATACTACCACGAGGAAAATATTTGGATTCCAGAGAGGAAAACTAATAATAATAATATACTTGTTACATAAAAAGCGGGCATGTTCTGCGTATCAATTAGACGCAGACTCTGGCTCTGACGCACTCACTGGCTGAGCCCGATGCTGATTTTGAATGCGCGCTATCGAAGCGGTAGCAGTAGACAGTAATCAGTCATCTCCTTTTTATTTCATATTTATTTTATTTTACAATCCCCCACCTTTATGATCTGCCTGAGTGAGCAGAGTGAGTGAGTGATGTTACACCAGAGCGACTGAGGAAGCTTTAAACTTGAAGTTCTTGAAGAATTGCATTTTTTACTGGTATTATGATGACCATTACAACGATTATCATATCAAAACACGATTACATAAAAATACTTTGTCTGGCCTGGCTGCGCTTCACTCCGCGTATGACCTTACTGCAGGTACTTCTGACCAATAAAGGTAATAAATTGTAAAATGAAATTAATATCCCCACGCCGCATCTCTGGCGTAATGCCTGACCCGCTCCTCTCTAAACAAATGGAAAATAAGTTGGATTGTAATCGTAATCTTGTGAACTGGCTGAGACGAGTTTTAAAAATAAGTGAGTATTGCCCATGTTTACCTATAATATTTTGGCGTTAGGACTTTATTTTGACTGTCATACGTCCAAATGAGCAGGTAAAGAGGAATGCGTTCCCCAACTCATCATTTCCATATATGAACAAATTAAATGTGAAGAACATTCAGCATTCCGATTCCAATTCATTGTGACGCGTTATTGATAGCTGGCCATCTGTATCAAAACAAATATTTTTGAGCCGATGTCGGTGCTCATTGTCATCGTCGCAAGTCATACCTACGAAAGCATAAATTCTTGGCCCACAAGAATGTCATGGCACCGAGCCAATAAATTTTTCAGTACTTAAACTAGTTTCATGATCTTGTCGCTGCTGCTACTGATATGATGTCATGTCAGCAATTTCGCCAATTGTGGGATCGTGCACCAGTCTAGGAGTACTTATACCGCAGAGGATTGGTCATAAAAATTATGAATTTTTTACTGCCTGTCAAAACCCCCAAACAAAAAGGGATTCCGATCCAAGCGAAATGGAATGGGATGACCATGAATTTATGAATTAGTTGTGTAATAACAAGTAATTATTATTGTACTGGGGAAATTATCTATCATGTTCATCGACCAAAAAAAATTATGAATTTGTGGGCAATTAAACGATGGAGATTGGCAAAGAGATAGTTTTCAAGACATTTCAGAGAAATGAAAGTCATCACATTGAGGATTGATCAAATGTCAAGTGAAGTTGATGTGAGGAGTTGTCGCTTCCAGGAAACTCCGATTCTCCTTATTTGTCCGATTCCGATGACTTGAAGACATGAGTACTCAATGGTCACGTAGAGAGTCGGATTCATGCAACTGCAATGAGTTGTTGAGCTTAATAGAATCATGTAATATTTTTCGCACCGACTGGTGACTCCCCCAGTGAAAAAATCAAATTAAGGGAAAGCAGGCGGATGTATCATCACATCATCACGGTTGGGCGCTTGATCAGTCGGCACCTGAATCCTGAAGCAAAGTGAGTGGGTTACTCCTCATCCTTATTGCATGTTCGCACGGGAACCCATTGAAGAGAGGAAGGAGTGACAGGTTCGGTAGGAGTCAAGAGTTTATGACGACACTTCACCATTTCGATGAGAGTAGGAGCTCACTCACTCCACTCCCATAAATTAACTGGCTAACGGTACCCCGACAAATTAATAATAAGTAGTCAGTCACCCCACCACAGTAATTTTTAATTTGATCAGATAATGCTGAACTGAATCAGATTTTTTTGAAGAGAGGAAGGAGTGACGGGTTCGGTAGGAGTCAAGAGTTTATGACGACACTTCACCATTTCAAGCTAGATAAGTACGTTAGTACACTCCACTCCCATAAATTAACGAGGCTAACGGTACCCCGACAAATTAATAATAAGTAGTCAGTCACCCCAACACAGTAATTTTTAATTCGATCAGATAATGCTGAACTGAATCAGATTTTTTTGTGTGGATGGCGATCACAAGCGGAAATGTCATTTCCATGCACTCCAATAAATCTTTGGATTATTCTGAAGTGCATATCATGCCCCATGATCACCCCACGGTGCATCACTTAAATCTCCTTTTATGAATCCAATCCAATCCAATGCAAAAAAAACGAAACTACCGCAAAACGACAGAAACGAGTGGGATACGATAGGAATGACTTGATAAAATGTATTTACTAAAGCACGGCAGGTTCTTGTCTGAATCTGAGTCGTGCATTCTGAATTCAAGCTGAATTGGGCTTGGCTTGGGATGGGATTGCAGTAGCTGATTCTCATTTGATATGGGGAGCACTCTCGGAGATAATGGCGAGTAAAGTAGTACAGTAAATCAAGGCTCCGTTCATATTAAACCTGTCATCGTTGGTGGTTTTACGATGCGCTTTAATTATGGCCACAGAAAAGTGCAAGAAAGTCACGTAGATCATACATTATGAAGGGTAATACAAAAAAATCGTAATAGCGGCGGACATAAACAATGCAATGTAAGGAAAATGAAATGAAATACTCATCCACATTTTTTTTCAAAATCTCTTTCCGTGTTTGGCAGTGAAATGGGACTGAACTGAACTGTTCAGTCCATTTCAAAATGAAAGCGGCAGTACGCAGTACCGGTACCGGTCCGCACGACATATGCTTGCCTATTCAACTGTGAAAATGTGATGTCATCTCGGTCCTCGACTCGAACGAAAGAATGCCATCACCCTTTATAAATAAATGAGAAATGGAATGGAGATGATGGTGATCATAATCATAATCACGATGATAATGATGGACTCATGCTAAAAAATTTATTCAGAGTGATATGCCTAATTAAGCCATTTACAATTGAGACATCCGTACTCCTTCCTCCCATTAATGCTAGAAGAGAACATTTCAGTAGGGTTTCCCTGCATGGGAATAATTAAGTACTTTAAAGTATCTGGGATGACTAAACTACTGCAAACGAGTTGGCTCAACTCGACAAATTTTTATTTCCCGTGCGAAACCTTAGGAGTGCTCTGAATTCTTGCGAATTTTTGTACTCTTGCCGAGGTTACAGTAGTAGTAGGAGTCACCGCACAGGAAATGGGGTTGCTTTGACAAATGCGAAGAAAAGTGAATCGTATTTTTCATTGTCTCCAACGACAACTGTGGCAACAAATTCCCCGTTTAAGAGACATGTCACCGCGCTGGTTTCTAGGCAGTCTAACCAACCAAATGCAACGCGATGCATTGTTATTTACGCTATTTTTAACTTTTAACTTCACAGCCACAAGTTGTCCGCTGATTCGGGTGGATATTGAATTAGATTGGGAAGAAATGATTGGGTATCTAAGAATGCCCAGAGAAATTAGATGCATTCTTGATAAACCTTTTGCGGAACAACCCGCCATTGTTGGATTGTCTTGCCTTTCTGTGAACAATTTTTTTCAAGAGAATGCATCTGTCGCTATAGCTATCGCTGGTCGGCGCGACTTTAGACCTCTGATATTTTTACAAGTCCAATAACTCACGCCGCCTGTATCACCATGACGAACTGAAGGGGTGGGACTTAGATTGATGTAATCTTCATTTTTACCTCAATTCCTTCAGAAAAACGGGAAACACCGGCCCGTATGTCCGGTCGCCTTAAGTCTGTGCGGTACAGTGGCTTATTAGTCGTGTCGTGGCAGCTCTTATAATTTTGATTCATGATATCATGATCCATCCATTACTTACTTTCAAGATGAATGAAATGAACAGTCCACAATTTTCATAAGATATGCCGAAACGTTACGTTCCGTTTTCAGAAACAAAAGGATGAATAATGCCCAACACAAACTTGAGTAAAAAGGTTCGTCTCGAGTCGAGTTTAGTCCAGTCCCGCTTTTTTTGGAAGCTTCACCAGGAATTTTATTTCCCTTAGCTCCAGGGGTATTTACCAATATTGTCAGTTATAATTCCTCGGGTTGTTTGTCTTCTCCGAATAAATTACCTCTCGCGAGGACCACCACCTGTTCCGAACAGCTTGAGAGAAAAGAAAACATTCCTGCTTGAGCTGAAGCTGGTGCACCAGACATTCTGGCATTGGCATTTACCAAATCATTTTCCGAGGGAGAAGCGGAGCTGCACATCATCCCAAGTCATTCTTCATCTCTCATTGTTTCTCAAATCTGAGAGTCATCCTCATCCTGAAGAAATGAAGAAGCTTGAAATCCGTGTAATTCACTCAAATCAGAAATCAAAATGTCTTTTTCAAGGTCTTTACAATGCAATGTTTCAGCATGTCATTTGCATACGCATGCTCTCCACGATTTTCACGAACTTCTCAAGCGCCCGTTGCTGCCCAACTCCCTGCTCGCGTGCAGAACTGCAAAATTTTCCCATTGTTTTTTTAGTGTTGGGATGGATCGTGAAAATCTATTATTGTTCGTGACCGCAGAATGCCATACGCCACGCCAGTCAGAGCCAAAGCACTGACTTTTTCTGAGAGTGTGACTGCGTGATTGTGATTGGACACGGAGTGATCGGACTCAAGTCAAGCCAGACTCGGAGTCTTCAAGAAGCCCAAGTCAAACTGACAATCCAAAAAAAAACAAACATTTCTTCTCATTTTTTCTCCCTGGGCAAAAATACAAGAAGCAATCAAAAACTAACTGTGACCTGTCAGGCTCGTAGCTTCCACACCGAGAACAACTCAAAATGGTTGTCAATCAAGGGCCCCAAGAGAATGGGGAATGGGAAAATGAATATGAGCTAGTGAGTGAGTGATTGGACATGAGGGAGATTTACATAAGGAAAACTGCTACCAGAAGCCAGAACCAAAATAATTTGGAGGATCAGGTAGCAAAAACCCCCAACCCCAGCTTATGCGTAAGGGCTACATTAACATTGCATTGTCGCTGTAAATCATTGGACTGCCTTCATTATCATAAAATATGTAAATAATTTCAGGAACAATTTTTTTGTTTCTTCCCCGTGAAAAAAAGAACTCCGTAAGGAGACGTTAAGCTTGTAGATAAATATTTACGATGGATATCTTATATCCTTCGGGGGGAGAGAGATCCTTATCGCTATAAGGATCCGCTGGATCAGGATGGATGATCAGATCATACATTCTTTGATTAAGTGGTTTGGTTTGGTTTGGCTCGGCTCGCATGTGGACTTTGGTATGNTTTGGCTCGGCTCGCATGTGGACTTTGGTATGTGGCATCAAGTATCAAGTCAAAGTGACAGTCACCAAACGAGCAGGAAAAAATTTCAATTTAAGATTGTGCTTTCTCTCGAGAACTGAAGAAGAGAAATTCATATCTGTCACGAAGGTTCCCTTCGAACTCCGATCCGAGCTCATGCTTGATCTATTGATATTGATGATGTGCAACATTCCTCCCGGCCAAAAATTGTACTGGGCTACTGCCATGCCATCCTGATTGAAGCATGAAGCATGATTCGATCAACAAGAAGCATCTATCAATAGATCGATCCAATCATTGGAATTTCTGAGCGGTAACCTCTTTGCCCCTTATTTTATTTGTAGTTAATCACAATAACAAATCTCCAAGATGATGATCAGGATGACTTTGATTGAAAGTGATGTGCACTTCTCTCTTTGTGTGCTTTATGATGAGATGCTGTCAATCAGTCAGTCCGAAAATGAAATATTTACTAGGGGATGGGGTAAGTTAGAGACTTCAAAAATGAACTGTCTTGTCCCTTCTTGCGCAGGATTTGAACTGAACTGAAGTTGCTAAAGGTACTGTGACTTCGGGTTCAAGTCCAGGTGCAGGTGCATTTCAGGTCTTGCTTTTCTCCATGAAAAAAAATTACCTGTTCATTTCATTTCATTTGGAATCGGAAAAATCTACATAAAATATTACAGTGCAAATGGGATCTGCTCCCTGAATAAAAAAAGTGGGATGGACTCACTCTCCCAATGATAAATTACGTTTTTCCCAAAAACACAATTTGTTTTTCTATTATTGCGGAAAAAAATTAAGGATTGGTCTGGACTCTGGACTGAACAAAAACCACAATTCAGGTATTTAGCTTTGCCCATTCAGCAAAGCACATTAATTTTTCGAGGGAAGTTGTTGTCTTCTTCATTTTTGCATTCGTTTTCATTCATGGATTAAAAAAGAGGTTTTTGATCAGGAGAGTACATAACTCTCTCCAAAAAATTCAATTAGGAGTGATATCCTCCCCCTGAATACAGCAGATTCTTCATGGATGAATCAAAAATATATAAATATTGCTACTACAAATACTTATCCATTCACCATTCATGATTATCCAACTAACTATTTACTCCCGTGTAAACAAAGAAGGATTTTAGATCATATCCCAGTGAAAAGAGTCAATATCTCCGGGTGAATAATAGCGAATGCTCACTCCTTTCATTAATCCCCAAACTTTGAGGAGGGAATGGCGCACAGTAGCCACCTGCCGTCCACATTTTTTATTAGAGTGGCAAAACCATTATCAAACCCGGGAATAAAAGGACTTGCAGTCGTATTTTATTGAATGATACGAACTAACTCTTGAGCTGGGAGAGTTTTAGTTTACTCGAAAAATGAAATAAAAGTGAGTGAGTGAGTAAGTACTAAATACTAATTTCTCCTCTCATGAATTTATTCATAAGGAAGTGGGAACGGTGAGAAAGATGAATCACAGCCATTTACTCACCGCGGCGAAAAATACAAAATAGCACCAGCAATAGCAACATAACATTAGCAACTCAGCTCGGTGGAACTCGGCCCAAAGTTAACTCATTGCTGCACAATAAAATACAATGTGATGATGCAATGCAATACAATCCTTAATAGTTTTCAGTTTTTTCTCAGAATGAAAGCCAAAGCCAAGTAAGATGGTTAGAATGCCTCAAACTCGGCTTTTATTACGAAGCTGACGTAGTCGGCTTAGTATTGAGATCATTCTGTCCGTCCGTCCGTCCGTCCGTCCGTCCGTCC
>JAHZNH010001023.1:0-10094 GCA_027744355.1 Tyrannoseira gladiata
TTTTTTACAGACATGCGTAAAACTTACTTAATTTACATACAAAAATTCTATTTTCATGCACCATACGCATACTCACGCAAGAGCAAACATCATCTATTATAATTCGATGCTTTTCGGGATGGGATTTTCAAACCAACAAAAGTCCCTTAAAGCTTTATTCGCATTGAACGAAAGGTAGAAAACTGGCAGATAAAAAAATCTTTATTCCAGAAAAAAATTATGGCATGACGTACCGATGAATGTTTAATAGGTAAAGTTAAGTAAACTTGTATTACCCGTGTTGCACACAGTAAAAAAACTATTGGTTAGCACACAGATTGAATGTACGCAGCAAACAAACAATAAAATATTTACAAATACAAACGTGTACATCTTATCTAGCATTCCTTATTTCATTTACAAAGTCACTCTCATAAAAAATCAAAACAGCCGATCCTCCGACTAAATAAATCAATTTATGAGCTTTTTTATACTTTCTAAATACGCATTATATTATAATATACATGCATAATCTAGTGTATCTATTACTGACGCTTTTGGCAATAAAATGGCATTTACTTACAAGCCATCAATGAGGCAAAAAATGCACAGGCCTTACAATAATTTATTTCAAGATAAGTATGAGAACCTACACATCAGAGTCCTCTTGATATGTACAAAACTTCGTTTCCAGCCATCCATCAAAGGCTCGCGTGCTCTCACTCACTAATCTTACGCAAATAAACATGTCAGCCAAACCTTCACTTTTCATCTGAAGGTTGGCTTGGCGGATGAAGTACTCATCGTCATCATCATTTCGTCTGAGTGAATAACGACGTGTTAATTCTGGCAATTAATTATAATACAAATATCTCCTCTCAATATTCAATGTACATAATACCCAAAAATAGGTTAATCTTTTTACTCGCATCATGACGCGAAGGGGTATATTTTGTTTATTTATTAAAGGCACAAGAACTTCCACGATTTTTATGTTGGCGAATGGTAGTGTTTGTGGTCGGGGAGTTACCTCTTAACTTAATTCTACTCTAAACTGGTAAATATGTAATTTGATGAGTGGGCTTGTTACGAAAACTTCATTTAAATACACAAAATCTATCTAGCTAACCATTCATAATAATAATGTACAGCTACGTACATATTTCCCTACTAGAGTTTTAAAAAAGCCCTGTCATTGATGAGAATGTCGCGCATCTATTATCAACTCTACGAAACATTTCATTCACTCAGACCACTCTGCCTACCTATTTACCTACTTGGCTCAATAGCCCCATTGTTTATTCTGGTATTTAATGAAATGAAACGAAATCTTTCAGCGAAAATCACTGCAATTATTCCTTGGTTGAGGGAAGCAACTACAGTAAAGCACACTCATTATTCCTAAACTAAACTGATCTGATCTGCCCATTATGTCGAGACTCTAAAGTACATTTGTTTGCCAAAACGATGTACATAAATGCATACCTAGCCCAACTCCATTGCCATTTCCCTTTGAGTGCTCTGATTGTTTAAATTAGGTATTTGCATTCATTACGAGTGGAGCCTCAGATAGATAGATCGTTAAGTACCCACATCAGAGCGGTTGGGCGTGTCAGCCCAAACACGAGAGAGACTTAGGTAATGGCCATGAATCATATCAGGAATTTAAAGCCGTGTGTCGGCAATCCAGTTTCATTTTACTACTTGCGTACTAAATAGTACTTTCCTCTCATCATTTATCAAATCGATGCATTCCTCACTCCACATAATTTAAAGCCGTGTGTCGGCAATCCAGTTTCATTTTACTACTTGCGTACTAAATAGTACTTTCCTCTCATCATTTATCAAATCGATGCATTCCTCACTCCATATACTTCGCAGCGAAATGGATTGGCTTTGGGGTGACACTTGGATCAAAAGGTCAGATCAAGTAAAAAACGAAGGTTGTTTACATTTACCCACATTATCTGCTCTCCTGACCGCCCGACTCACTTTTTTTTAGAAAACAAAATACAAACGCAACGTACTTATTTCTTTTACCTCGTACAATCGATCGACCTTTTAAAATATTTTTCTTTACCTAGTCACAAAATAAGTAAGTACTTATTGCAATGAGCGTAAAAAAGCATAAAACTACTATCTGAACAGCCTTACTATTATTTTTATTTTACCTCCTTTGTCAATAAAAAACTATTTACATTTTTATACCACCAATAATGAATTGCGTGGATGAGTGTTCACACCCATCATTCTCATAAAAAACTGTTTAAATACTGCCGAAAAATATCGTGATTTTTTACACACCAAAAATGTTGCACAATATGAATCAAAGACACATTGGATTTTTTGTAGGATACACATTGCAGTTATTCTGGGAATGCATGTTAAGTACTTTTTTTACGAATATTATTAAAGTCTGACGTGTTACTAGAATTGTACGTTAGGTTTTACTTATGCATATCTCTAGTATGGTAATCAAGAATCTCAGGGGAGAAAATCGCGAATTAATTAATTCCTCTTCTTCGCTTAGTGTGATTGTCGCATCTTGTAAATGGTTAATGAGATTATCACAGAAAAGTACCTGCAGGCGTGATGTGAGATGTTTTTATCCTGTCTTTTAAAATTCATTAAAACGTTAAAAAATAGACAATTCAGGAATAAGCGCAAAAGCAATAAGAGCTGGCAGATGGCACTTCAATAAAAGCGTTTCTCTTCAAACGATTGTTTTCATACGTTTCGGAAGAGTTTTGTTTTCTTTCCGTTTTTGCTCCCGCGTAACCTGTGATCACAACACGACGAGCGAGCACAAGGGCAAACAAATTAATGAGACCAGTCAAACGCAACAGCAGCCCAGGTCCAGACCTTACTGCGATGACATTACTGCCTCAATAAATATAAATGCGCAGGTGAGAAAGAACGTCAAGCAATTTTCTCCGAGAACAAAAATACATTTAAAATTCATTAAAACGTTAAAATATAGGCAATTCAGGAATAAGCGCAAAAGCAATAAGAGCTGGCAGATGGCACTTCAATAAAAGCGTTTCTCTTCAAACGATTGTTTTTTACGTTTCGGAAGAGTTTTGTTTTTGCTCTCGCGTAACCTGTGATCACAACACGACGAGCGAGCACAAGGGCAAACAAATTAATGAGACCCGTCAAACGCAACAGCAGCCCAGGTCCAGACCTTACTGCGATGACATTACTGCCTCAATAAATATAAATGCGCAGGTGAGAAAGAACGTCAAGCAATTTTCTCCGAGAACAAAAATACCTTTTGTAAGTGACAGCCGCTGCGATTATGATCTCGAGTGTTCTTTTCAAAGGTGTTTAAAAAGGCAAAACAAATAATAAAAACCGGTCCCTTGTTCTAATGCCTTGACATTAAGTATGAAAGGATAGACAACGGGAAAAGCTTGAGCACCACCAGAGAGAGTCGCGGCTCTTCAATGGAGAGTGGTCGTAGTAGTAATACTGTAGTGCATGTAAATGCGCAACCCTTTCTAATTTCCCTTCTCTCCACCAAACTATTTTCTCCGATACTGCCGACTTCAGTAATTAAACCAAATTAGGAGGGCTTGAATAGCCCATTTTCCCCGCATTCTCTTTCCCATGCGCCAGTCTCATTCCTGTTGTCATTTCTTTCACGAAACTTTTGTCCCACTAACAAACATTCCCGCAACGCAGATTCTTTATCCTGGGGTGACTTAATCTTCGGCTCAGGAGCGAAAATTCTGAGAAAATATCAAATTAGGCAGGGGGCCAAGTAATGGCCATGGAGATACATTAGGATGATCAATCGGTGTGAGAAGAAGATGCCGCGGGGAGTCTAATCACTGAGAAGCCGTAACAGCCATCGATCTAATCAAAAGGAAACCTCGGTATAATCAACACTTTCTATCTAAAGCTAACCTCACCAGAAGACACATACAAGAAGTGAGCTTGACTTAAACCCGTCCTTATACATATACACTGCTCTTGATCGTCATCAATTCGCCCCATCATTGTTTTCCCCTCACATTTATATTTTACTCATTGGAACCTTCTGAAGAAACTCTTTTATCATTTGATACAACGAAAATAGACGATTTTTAGTAAAGATTATATTGCCTAATAGAGTTTGGCAATGTTTGTTCCTCAATGCAAACAATCTGGGAATTCGTATTAAAACCCATAATTTCTCATCAACTATCGGAAAAACTAGACTATAGCCTCCGGAAGTCTTCTCTTTTGCTATAAGTATTTATACCCTACCTTTTGATATTTGATACAACGAATATCAATTAATCTTCATAATTTGCTTCACACCATTTACTGTCAAGGAAAATTGCGTCGAAACCAAAAATCTTTATCCAAACGGAGAGAATCACGACGAATCCATCCACTTCGGATTTGGTTTTTGATTCAGCACTGTTATTAGCGTGTCCATTACCATGGTGAAATTGGGTAATTATGTTGACAGATAGTTCCTCAATTCATTAGGGCAGAAAGATGCATTCAGCTTCGGATCCTTTTTTGTAAGATGTGCACTAATGGCCATTTCATGCACAAATATAATTGATACCTGTATACCACGAAAGAAAGCTTCCAATTCATCAGGGACTAATTTATATTTCTATGTAATTTTTCAATGGAAATAAATCTTCGAATAGATCCTGCTAAAGCTATTAGTATGACTAAAAAAGCCTGTAGGTTCCTTTCCAGACGAATTGTATTTTTGAAAATCTGTAATTTTATACCTTCATCTACGTAGCATTACTTCCTTCCTCAAAATAAAACCTGCTCAAGTTGATGCATTCAAGTACTATCTCCTCATCTGCCATTGGACACAACTTTTTTTATCTTCATAGTCCAGCAACACTTCAGGACTTTGTTTGTTATAGGCAGTGAAGAAGCTTTCTCGTGTTCTCTCCAATAAGAATTGTTTTGCATGATGAAAAACGTCTACTCCTCACGACTAACCAGCCAAGCCTGTTTTTTTTTCTCTCCACAAAAAAAACTTAAAATTATAGTATAATGATGCAACATTCGTGTCCAACAGGCATTAGATCATCGTCATCATCACTAACCACAGCAGCATGAAACTAATACATCATCAGCCTTATCGTAATCTTGATCCCGAGAAAAAAGCGATCATACAGAAAGTTTAAAAAATTCAAATAGCTCTTTCCATCCCCTCTAATAAAGGATTATATTATTCTTTATTCCACAAGCAAGGGAGCGGACATCTGAATCCGAATCTGAAAAAGACTTTAAAATTCTTGAATAAAAAATTCCTGCCAGCGAGGCAAGGCAGCAATGTAGTAAAAAAAAGTCCATTGGTTTCTCTCCTCGTCTCAACAAGCTAACGAGAGAGAGGCAGGAATAGAAGTTATTCATTAGTCTATCTGAATTTTATGTAAATTTTTCTCTTCTCCTCCATCTCTAAATTTATGTTACATTCATTGGTCTCTGGTCTTCTTCACTCTGGCTGTTGATTTGCGTGGCTAGATTTTCGTCAGCGATACTGGTTGGTTTGCTCCTCTCTTGCTGGGAGATGACGACTACCTTCCACAACTATTATTTCGAACATGAGAACATTTCGTTGTATGAAAAAAAGTGGCAAAAAATGCTGAGACTACTAGACACACGGTAAAAACTAACCAATACACGGCGGACTTCACTCTCACGCTTCCACCACTTACTTCGCTTTCAGTGCAATAATAATAAATCCACAGAGACTTGTTTTTTTTCCTTATTTTTTTTATTGTACGTAGTGGAAAAACGATAAGCTTCTTAGATTGTTCAATGTTCCCTTTTTTATTCGTCGAGATATCTCAAGGCTCTTAAAGTTTTTCACCGAACGAGCAACGCAACGTCATCAATTTATTTGCATCATGTACATTCCACTATACACAAGTGAGCATATACATAAATGCACAGGTAGTAATAGTGGCAGATATAGGCACAGTAAACATTTTGTTAGTGTGGTGAATAAAGTTGCCTCTTTTTTCAGTTTCTGACACACTGAGTTTTTTTCCTAATGAAAAGACGAACTGGTGAGGACAGCTTCTGCTGATGACGGTAATGATATTATTGCCTGCACACAAACACGTAAGTAAGTACATTTGAGCCTTAACAACAAGACACACGTGGGAGGACGGGATCTTCCACTTTCCTAGGCACGAGACCTCGCTGGCTTTTTGTTCATTGAACATGAATAAAGTATACAACCAAAACATTGAATTTTTTCTTCAAATCATACATTTTGGGTGTGTGTATTAAAGGATTTTGAAAGCATTTCTCTAATTCATACGTACGCCTTTCTAATTTTAATGCAAGAATTTTATTCACGAAAAAAAATCATTTTGTGACATTCGGAATTTATCCCAGGAATATATGTATGCATTTTAAAACCTTAGACATTCTTGAACCACATTGAACAGTTGGACAGTGAACTCCTGACTGATTACAAGTTAATTGCCTGGCGATCAACCTGGAGAAAAAATGTACCCCGGCGACTTTTGCCTGCTTGATCTCAAAGTCTGGCACAATTAAGTCAAAGAACCCCGACTCAATCTCTTGCCCACCCTACCCTACCATGATCATCATCATCATCAAGGAACGCCTAGATTTTTTTACTTCAAAATCAAGTAAACCACTTTTGAATATTTGATTCAGTACAAAAATCCCAAAAATTCTCTATAATATTCAAATCCCTGTCCTTTCTTCATGGGCTCAGCTTTGAAATGAAAGGTCAAGTAAATCACCAGCAGGACTTAACAGCTACACCCAGACATAACCCCTCATTACCCCATCACGCGGCCGACTGCACGCGTAGCAAAAGAAATTAATTGAGTAGGCCCAAATTGCACTGTACACACACGAATCAAGGATTTTGGACGTAGAATTAATTTTAAATCAATGCTGAGTTACAACTTTCGGGATTTGAAAAAAAAATATAATTATCGTGTCTTCCTTCAGGGTTTCCTTTGCTCAATCAAGCGTTTTCCCTAGTTCATTCCATTCATCAACGAAAATGCTGCTCATGATTTTATTGCCACTTTTGAATATTTGATTCAGTACAAAAATCCCAAAAATTCTCTATAATATTCAAATCCCTGTCCTTTCTTCATGGGCTCAGCTTTGAAATGAAAGGTATCATCCGACATTTCACCAGTTTCAAACTCGGGTTCATCTTCTGCGGCATTTTCAAAAAATGAAACCGACAGAGGCAACCCTTTTTTGTTTTCTCAGCCTCTGGATGATGGAGGAGGATTACCAATAGGTCAAAATCGATTCGTGAAGTCTGCAAGGAATTCTCAAATCGTTCTGGTGAAACGTGACACATTTTCATGATCAACGACAAACAATAACTTGTCGAAACGAATGTCTCTCTCAACCAATCCAGTTTACTTCGGCTGTGAAAGTGATTTTGAGAGCTGTAGAGCGTCAGCACTTTCTTTTCAGATTCGGAGAATGAGAACGGAAAGGAGAGGACGAGAACCAAGATAAAAAAATTGAGGGATCATTGGTTCCGGACATGCTCCACCATCTTCAAGTGAAGTCCCCCGAAAAATCTAATAAACACACTTTCTATTTTAAGAATTCCCCAACCCCATCTTTAATTTGAGAATGTGGCGAAAGGAGTAATGAAATTGACTCATTCCACTACAGAAGTTGCTTAACTAGTTCTTCCATCCCTGCTCTACGCTCTGTACATACAAATTGATCTAAAAGTCACGCAACTCCTCCAAACAAACATTTTTTTCCAAGCTTTACAAGAACAAGAAGACATCCTCGCAAAGAGACAGTCAGTGAATAAGTCTTCAAACAAAGTTTTTTTTTCTCCTTTTAAGTCGAGTAAGATACCATGTCATTCTCTCTCTATTATTTTTTGCGTAGGCATCTCGTTTTCCATAGCTTTAATTTTCTCCACAACAATTAGCTCCCTCGTCAGATAAGAAAGTTTCCCTCCTGATTTGAAGATAATGACAAGCAACAGATTCAGCAACTTTAGATTTGAGATGGGCCAAAATTTAAATAATGAGAATATCAACGAGAAACTAGCTTCTCAGTTTCCACCCAGCGTAGCATCACACCACCCCACTCATTGAACAATGCATGATGAGTACTATTTTCGCATACATACTTACATCCATACGTATATTTTTAGCAGCACATAAACTTTTTGTCACGCTCGTGCTGTCCTCAAAAAGCTCGTGCACCCAGAGACACGTAGCGAGCACGAAATAAACACACTCAGAGAGAAGACATAAAAAAGGGGAAATAAAAAAAACTACAGAAAGTTAATTCTAGTCACACTCTCGCAATTTTTACAATGAAACCTGCCAACCTAAATATGCATTTATAATGGAGCTTTAAAATGTGAGCTAAGTTCATGTCCGAGGTACTATGGTAGTATTACCTCCCTCTCAAAAAATATCATTAAGCGAGACACACACATACAGGACCTAAACTAAAATGCATAATTTTCCGTGGATTGAGAAAGTTCCCTCTCCTTCCTCCTCTTTCTTTTTCCGCGATCTTATTCAGAAACTTTTCTCGGCGGATGGAAAAATCTCACTTTTTTCTTCTGAACTAGGTTTTGATCTCAAATGAGGGATGTGTGCTGTCGAAGTGCGCGGCGACGAAGGCAAGTGGGAAAGGAGGAAAACTTTCCAGACACCAAAATAGAATACAAAAAACGAGTCCTCGCAAAAAAGTCGAGCACAGGAAAGGGTTTAATACAATAAAACATTTTTTGTAGTCTCATCACAAGAATATGAAACAATAATATTTCACCGAAATTTCTTCCTTCTGTGTGGGACTCGAAAGAAATTCATAAACCGCGCGTTTTTTTCAAAAGAAATTTACATGGAAAATAGTAGAGTGAATTGCTTATATTAAATTTTCAGGCTTTAAATTATCGAGGAAAAGTTTGGAGCAAATTATGACAAAAATATAAATTCTCAAAAGAGGACATTTTGGAAAAAGCCAATAGAGTCATCATATGGGGCACAGTGAGATACATACATAAACGTGTAGTATGCGATCCTTTGCCGAAATTGAATTAAATCTTCGAGGACAATTCTTAAACCTCTCTAATTCTCGGTTAAGATTCTCAGACGGTATTGTATCTACCTAAGTGGTAAGAGAAACAATGAAAAAATTCCTCTTTCGTTTCTCATAAAATTAGAATTTTCTAAAAGCATCTTGCTTTCAATTCAAAGACATTCTTGTAAAGCTTCCTTGATCTCGGAAAAAAATTACAACGAAAAGCATCATCCAGTTTTATCTTCACCCCCAGATTCTGTTACCATTCCTCAAGGCAGTGTTATTAAAAATATGTAGGGGTATGCAAGAATAAGTTTTGTTCCAAGATTCTAAACTTGGATGGATTTCCATCTAATGTTTTGACATCCTTCTTTTTTCCCCAACTCAGCTTTTCACATGTTCACTAGTGCTTCTGGGTGAAACGAGCTCTATTACCAGCAAACTGACGCAATTTCGAAATGTGGAGTAGTGAAATGAATACTTCTTGTCATCTGTCTAGTAGATGGTAGTAGCTAGAGGTTGGATATTCAATGTAAAATAAACCAACATATGCACATCCACATAGAAGAAATTCATCCATTTTCCTTCAGCCCAACTAGATCCACGTGCTCTTTTACAACCATACACACATTCACTCATGAGACAAACTTGGCTATTATACAAAATTGGATTAAAATAGCATTTGGCACATAAAACACTAAAAAAAGCTATCAACAACGGATTCCATTATCCTCGTTATACGAGACTGCTATACGGTGGGTATTCCGATATCTACTTTATCTAGCACATTTGAAGCGACACTTTTTTTCGCAAGTATTTCTTTCAAAAAATTCACTGCCTTTGGTCTGAGAAAATGAATTGCCGACATTATGGAATCCGGAAGTTTAAAATTTTCCAATATTTTCCTTTCAGAAGTTCAGAACAATCGGTTCGTACATACCTACGTTATATTATTCAATATTCGTCGTAAAAAGATAAAAATGCCGGAAAAGTATCTTTTAAAATGCTTCTATGCAAAAGTAAATAGACATAACAGATATAATTTTTTCATGAGAAATTTAACGGCTCGTATACTTTCCCTG
>JAHZNH010001025.1:0-14657 GCA_027744355.1 Tyrannoseira gladiata
GTGACAAACTGAGGTAAAGTTGAATTATAGCAATTGTAAAAAAAGGAGAAGAAGAAGAATAGGAAATTCTCGGAGTGTGTCCGTCCCCCTCATCTTCGAAGATGATACTGGTGTGGTGTGTGTGCATTCTTTGCCGACCATGAATAATATATCAAATTCATTTCCTCTCCGCCACCATTCATTCTCCTACCCGTAAAAATACGTTTGTTCTTACTCTGAATCCCTTTGACAAAGAGACCACGCGCTTACCGAGGAGATTCTGCTTTACTTTGAATTGTTGACAGGGCAGAGATAAGCCAGTGACGAAGGTATTAAATATTATCATTTTTGCGGAATAGTTGAGTTTCCACAAAACCGCAGGATTTTCACCGAATGTGGGAAAACTCGAAGTGAGGCATACACACACCTTAGTTAGTAGTCTCGGGAAAGTGACTTCACTAAAAAAGAGAGTAAATTTATGTTGACAAGGCCCTGAAATTGATAGTTCAAAAACTCCCACGAAGACTCCAACCATATGTTTCAGAGAGCATCACGTCATACCAGATATGGCTTGAACCCGTGGGTTAAATATCAAAACCCAAACCCACTGGTAATAACGGGTTTTAATGGATTTAAACGGGTCTAAATGGGCAATAATGGGTTGAACCTTGCGCAGTATATATTCTCACTTGCATTATATTATATTTCTTCTAGCTTTTAACAATTGACACAAAGTTTCCTGCATTTCGTGGAAGCAATATTTTTATTATGTCGATTTTTTATTCCGAGATACGTGTCTATAGTACGATATTTACAAACAATTGCAAGCAATGCATGAAGTCATGACAGAAGATTTAATTCATATGTAGTACTTCAGGATGACTCATGACGAAAGTCACATAAATATGTACATATTTGGTCGCTAGGAATGAATGTAAAAATTTTTCTTTCAAATATTTTAATCACATACATAACATATCAAAAACAATATTTGAATGCACGAGAAAACTAAACTTAATGCAAACTAAATAACATTTTGAACATTTGTCATTTGTACTAGTTTTTGATTGAAAATTGACATCTTTCGTGATGATTGCATCCGTATGAATTCATTTTCTGATGTAGAAACATGTAGACGTACTCAATGTACTCAATGGTTACACTCTACAGTGTAAAAACGATAAATACTCGTTCTGCCCGTTAAAACCCAACTTTTCGGTGGTGGGGAGTGCCCATTAAAACCCGTTATAACCCACTACCCACTTTGATCCGTTTAAGCCCAGAGCCATATCTGCGTCACTCCATATCCCCACCGGTTTTCGTTGCTTTAAGTCGGTGGCCTTGTGCCTCCAACTGGTGGACTACTTAGCTCTCTTTGTTCCACAATGCTTCAGAAGGCTCAGTCAGACCCAGGACAGAGAGAATTTCAATTCAACAAATGGAGAACAAACGTCATTGTTCTCTCATTATGCTCGATCCTTCTCTGATGACAAGCAGGCGAAGCGATCCAGAACGTTTTCCAATTCCCTCTGAATTGAGCCAGGCTCAGTAGACGGGAATCAATTTGGGTATTTTTTCTGATTCGAGGCGGCTTGCATCATTGTCTCAGTACTTGGAACAGGATTAAATACGGACATACAGTCCGGACAAACTCCCATATTTACTCGGCTTACCGCGGCTAGGCGCTAGCCCACTTGGGCGCACTATCTAGTTGTCATAGAAACATTGGCTAACGCGTGTTCTAAATAGCAAGCCGAGTAAATAAGTACGTGAGTTGGCCCGGACTGTACGTACTTGTGGGATGCAGATCCGCACGAGGAAAAATCTGTACTCAAGAATCCGTATTACTCCTCTTCTGCTAAAACATATCCATTCTACTCCTTTACCTGGGTTGATGGTGAATTCCTGTTCCTGGCCGGAATTTATACGCGCTCCAACGATTAAAAAATACTTGCTTTTCATTTCGGGCTAATCAGCTCATCTGAATTCCATGGAGGAAGGCATCCCATCGGAGGGCCATCAATGGCAACATGCTACAAATACAAAGTGCGGTGGTGTGACATGGGCGGAAGAGGAAGGGAAAATGAGAAGATAGTGAAGTACTACTACTACACTCAGTATTCATTGTCAGTTTTTAGTGAAAGCCGTCAAAAACAAATGGATGGCTAGGTTGACTGTTGGCTCCACTTCCTATATATTTTTCCAGGGATAAAAATAAAGTGACCACTATGGATAAAAAATAGCAAGAGACTTCGGTTCATCCAACATAATCACACGGGATGGGGATAGTGATGGCTTTTATACTCAAAGTCTGTACTTGTGAGGAGTAACGGCATTGAAACGATTGCTGTCGGACCACTACCACCACCGCCACCACCGAAGCAACTTCATAGAGCATGTCCCAATGAAAAGGCACTCCTTCTGAATTCTTCCTTTTTTTCCTTCTGAAGTACGTGTGATGTACGCGGATAGCACAATGAATCGAAGCATTTATATTATTTGATTCCGAAACTAGCTGGTGGAAAAAAGTGGATTTTCCTATTGGTTTTGTTGGGTTTGGGCTGCATTACAACATCGCAGGCATGATGCTTCTTGGGTGGAAAGAAGGCGCCCTATACCAGTGAGTACGGAGTTTAGTATGGTGTCATTGTAAAGGGCTGCTGCATGCTGAGCTAAGTGAGTGATGCAGAATAATCACATTGAGCACTGTGTATCTGCTTACCTCAATAATATGCAAAGTGAACCCATTGTGAAGCTATCTTGGCTAATTTTTAGCTCCTTTTTTGGTCGAAAGCTCTAAAAATCATTCCAGCGACTGCAGGCTCAGTGGGCATTCTCTGTTTGCTTAGCCCATGAAAAATAGGGAGCAAAATATGTGCCAATCCAATGTCAACAATAGAAAGTGGAATGATGCTGCTGTGCTGAGCTCAAGTGAGCAAGCTCCCACACTCTCCCTTTTGCTCAGTGTTTATTGCAGAATTGAAAATGAAATGGGATTTTTATTGGCACATGCCAAATTAAACTGAAATGAAAAGTTCAGTGGAGATATTTATATCTGAGCACGCGAACGCGCTCACGTACGTACTTTGCCGTGTAAAGTACCACGACTACCACTATTAGTAGTTGTGAGGCGTGTCGATTTGTAGAAAAGGAGCAGTCAGATTTTGGAACTGGGGGAGGACTCAACGCGAAGATAAATATTTGGGAGTAAATGGTGTGCGAAACAAAATTGCAGAATAGAAGGATTCCAAACTCCGGAGGAAATTAGTGTATCATAAAACATTCAAAAGAGCGTAGGTGTGAGAGTCGATTCATTGCATCAGTCGAATCCTTCTTATTCATCGAGTCGAACATCGACCGGAATCCGGGGGTAAGAAGAAAACTCAATAATAATAATAGTACAACTACCTAAAAATAAACATGAAGTGATAGGAAAACAAATTGAAAAGGACACAACATTTATGGGAAAATGAGTTTTTCGGGGAATGCACAAATACACTTCCAGCTCGATCCTTTCAATTATTTCCCAGTCCCGCGACCGTGACGTGGGTTTGTGTGGCGTAACACGAATTCTTTTTCTACAGGTTTGTTTTTTCTGGCACATATTCCCCAATATCATGATTTTCACCCGGAGACTTTGTCAAAATTAGGGGGGGAAGAATGCCAATCTTGCCATTCCACCTCTTGACAAGGTCTCCCTTGTGAGAGGCTTTGTAGTTCACTTGACTTTCATAAATTATGAAATTATTGAAGCAAAACCAGCGTCACCTCACTTGGCTGATGATATGTCAACAAGTGAAAGGGGATTTCACTCATTGTCAAGCAGGCCGAGAGAAAAAAATACGAAGGGAAACACGTGAAATGAGAAAGCTCCCCCAGTCCATTGTTTTTTTTCTCCTGTTGGACGGATGGCGTGATTAATTGAGTAAAAAAATGGAGTTCTTGAGAGGGTGAGAGGAGAGGCATCAGAATTTGAATTGGGGGAAGTTTGATGCCTCAACGATGCCGCTGTGCCTAATCGTGCGGAAAGTGTGAAAGGGAAAAAGAGAGAAAAAGAAGAAGAAATTACTTTTTACGTGCGAAAAGGAGTGTGAAGCACTGAAGGTGGCTGGTTTAGGCATGAATAAAATATAAGATTTTTTGGCTGGAAAAGTGGCTGGGGTGTAGGGAAATTCGATGAAAAGTTGGATCCACGATCTTTAATTCCTTTCCCCGGCCGAGGGAAATGGTAGGGAAGGGATGTGTGCTATTACTAGCACTATGATTTCAGAGAACACCTTAAAGCTCCCTTGATCATTTTATCGAATCCACTCCGTCCTTCCCAAGTTTTTTTCTTGCTCCGTTCGCATAATGTGCTTTCCTCTTATTTTCTATTACCCGCTCCTTGGTCTCGAGCCTGTTTGTCTTATTATCTGATAAACCCGGCGAATAATTGACTTTTTTTTGTTGGGAAATGCCCAGCCAATCCGAATAACTGAGCTAATAAAGCGAGAGAAGCCTAAACACTTACCTACTTGCTTACTTCTTTTTGTGGCATGTGAGGAAATACATTTGAGAGGGAAAAAATGAATAAACGTGAACGGCAAACTAGGTTCCGTTCAATAGAACGAGAGGCAAGGCAAGAAAAACAAATTATCAAAGTTTTGCGTTGTCTGAAGAGCGCTCATGATTTCAATCGGCCATAATTAGTTCTCTAACGATGCAGAGAAGAAAAAAGGATGGAGAAGTTTTTTCTCTTCTCTCTACTCTACTCTCTCATGAGCAGTGGTGTTGTAAACTTGGGCTCATGAAATTAGTAATTTTTATAGGGAACCGCGAGGAGAAGAAAAAAAAACGCTGACGACTTTTACTTATGCTTCCCCATCTCATTCGATTATACTCTGAGGACATGGCTCAAGCTAAACTCTTATTTGGCTCTGAAGCCTCACGACATTACTGTAATCATGGGGAAAGGGAAAGGTGGAAGAAATATAAAGGAACCGGGGAAAAAAGTTCCGAGCGATTCGTGGAAAAGAAAGTGTGGAGAAGTGAGCGGAAAGTTGTTTCCCGAGAAGGAAAAAAGCGAAGTTTGCGGGGCACTACTGCTCTCCGGTGCGGCGGAATAAGAGCAAGAGTTTTGCCAAATTCAACTTGGCAGAAGTCAAAAGGCTCCATGAGGGTTCTTCGTCTACTTGAGCTGGCCGGTCCCATCCAGTACAGTACACTGTTTGTATTTAGCTTTTTCTTTTGCTGCTTCTTCTTCATTCTGGATCTTTTGTCCATTCAAATAAACATTTATCTCTGGGATGCCAAAGCATGGGAAGCAAGTTTTGGTGGGACATTAGCATTTTTAATGTGATGTAGGTAGAGGCGGATGCGAGCGGAGGCCTGGAGCTGGTCCACTGTTTGCATAATTTCCATACTACTCACTTATGAGGAAGCCGGGAATCTGCTTAAGCGGGAAAAATTCCTACTTTGGTTAATAAATTTAAGTTGGAATTCATGGTGAAGAGAGGCTAACGAAGTTACGGTTGCCATCCTCGCTTCTCCGTCTTCCTCTTCAACTTAATTACCTACGAATTATAATTATTGATTTCTGTAATGCACATCATCATAAACTTGACAGAATCTGGGAAGTGAATTATGGACCGGCAAAGCTCGTAAAAGAAGATTATTGCTGATGAGATCGAACTCTAAGTGTAGCTGAAAAATAGTGTGAACGGGGAAGGTGAGAGGAGCATGGGGTGAATTGAGACTCCACTTGCAGAAATAATGCACTTATATTGATGACCATGAGAAAACCATCACCCTTAGCCTCAGCCTCGACAATAAAAGAAGCTACTTGTAGTATACATCCTCACTTCCTCATGCATCATCATAAACTCGTCACGTGGATCATCTTCAGGTGAAGTAGTCGGGTTTAATTTGAGTGGAGATCCATTGTGCAAGGTTTTCTTGGAAAGGAATGAGCTCTCCTTGATGACGCTTTTCTTCCCCTCCGTAAGTGGGGCAGCGTGTGGTACTAGTATTTACGTAGGACGTTAGTAAGTAAGTAAATGGGAGGTAGTGGTAGGCTTTTCGAGGAAAAAAATGATACTTCCCACTCTACCTTTCACTCGCCTCACTCATATAGATCATAAGAGATGAAGGAAGGATCAGACTGAAACGGCGTAATTAAAGGTGAGCCTAATGTTTTTGGGTGGAAAACAAGGGTATTATTGTTTAGCGTGAATAATGACGTGTCCTATCCAATATCTGGGACTTTGCGTTGTTCGCAGCAGCTTCCCAGAAAATGTAATGGATCGGACAATGGGGAGGACACGGAGTGGTGGAGGAAGGACTTTTCCAAAGAGAGATAAATGTCTCCATAGAGAAAGTCAAAGATTCTTTGTGGATCCTTCTCCCACTCATAAATAATCGGAGAGAGAGAGAGAGCAATTAAGTAATTTATAAGCCTTCAATATGACAAGATTTATAAGGCTTAGTGGCTCTCCCCCGTTGTCTCCCTGCCGTTTATTAATTTTTGTCCGAGGCATTAGTCACGGGCACTTATGGATGCGGGAAGAAGCAAAAGCAAGTTCTCTCCTCCTCTTCCCATTCAAGCTTTACGATTCAAGATATCTTTTGGAGAAGAAGATGAACATGTTGAAGAGGAAAAGTACTAATAAGGCAAATCGTGCAAACCTAAAAAGTCGTTCCATTTCCATAAAAAATGAAAGGCAGGAAAAAATTGGGTTGGCTTCCTCTAGTCCAGCTCAATTGAATAAAATTAGAAGCCATTCGTTGCATCTATAGCCTAGAGCATAGCATCGGTGAAAGTCCCTTCATTCTGCAACTTGTTCGTGAGTAAGAGGTGAGATGGAAAGTGTACTTGTTGCCAAGTAAATATGACATTTATCTTCCCTTAAGTTTCTCCATGGAGTGCTGGCTGACCTACTCAATGGAGCTATGGCCCTTCCGATTGCTTTTGAACGAAGGCCCCGCTCCAACCAACAAAGGTCAACCTGAACGAGAAAAAGGGAAATTAGTGGATGAATAATGGGTAGGAAAAGTGTCGAGTGCACAGATGTTCTATGATGCTCCACACGATGATGAGTCGTAAACTCTCCGTTCAAAATGGAGTGGGCTAGTAAGCTCCAGTTTTTCAACGAATGTGCTAGTCCAATCTTATTTGCCTGTTTTCGGTTCTGAGGTGAGTGGAGGAAAAAGTACAAGCGAATAAGTATTTTGCCTCGTCTGAATGTAAAACGTTTAGCGACCTCGCGTCTCCTGATTAATTTTTCACGATGTGTGAATTAATATTCGTTAGAGCATGCATGATGTAAAACATGCCCATAAGTAAAATTTTTTGACGTTGGTATAATACTCGTACTTACATGGCTCACCGGTCCTCGAAGTTCACACGAACCGGCAAGCCTGGCCGGTGCGGTTTGTCGTGAAATATCATCATAAAGATTGCAAGACATTGTGGCTTAATCCTTTTCTCTTCAAAAAGGATCATTTATCATTCAACATTATTATTTTTGGATGGTCTAGCCATCCTCCCTGACTTTCACATGGAGGAGAGGAAAGAAAATGTGAAGAAAAGAATGTATCATTTTTCGAACGAGAGGAAGGGAGAATCCAGATTTTTTCAGGAGTTGGAGAAAACCCCCGTTTAATTTGATGCTCGTGGTCGGTAAAGCCCGAAAACGTGGGGCCTACGCCGCATGAGTACTCATCAACTTTAATTTTTATTGCTTCTCCTCCTCCAGTAAATATAGCAGTATAGTTGTAGTCTCCAGCATTCGCTTCTGCAATTACGAGGATTATAGCTACAGGTAGGAGGCCCTTTCGTGGTACTTGTGCGGCATAAGTACATTTTAAAGAGGAGCTATCCATATCATCATTTCATTAATCATTGGAAAAAAAACCTTTAAAAAGTGATGCTGAAGTCGTGTGTGCTCAAAAGAAATTATAGAACAATAGTTTCAAAAAATTGTTTTTTTTTGGAATTTCGTTCCAACTTCTTAGAATTCAAAATTGCTAGCAATACTCATAAATTTCGACCTGGGAAATGTTCCTACTTTTGCGCATGATCATCCTTCATTTTCCAAGGAATTGCCAAAATTAGAACTGACCTTGTTTTGATCTCCTTATGACGCAGTACTACTACTTATCTACGTTCAGAGTTAATCACACTAATTTGGTACTCCGTCAAAATAAAAACAACTCGGTAGTCCTCTTCCCCGGATTTCAAAATATGTCAATCTGGGAAGAGCATCCGTGATTTTCATTTTCAGCACGAATACATGACAACGCAAGCACACGGTATAATTGGATTAGGAGAAAGGCTTTCGCTTTGTTTTGTTTTCAAAATCACTCTTCAGGTCTCCCATATTGCATTACTGGAGTCCATTAGGGCTTCAATCATGCTAATAAGCTGAAATCACAACGATGTCAACTAATCTCAAACATGTGAATCTAAAATATATCTGTGAGTTTTTAGTGAGCCATGTTTAAACGAAAAAATATTTTGATGAGAAGAGCGAAAAGATCGTACGTACTTGGTACTGATGACCCAATAGAGTATAGATTGTTAGATCTTTACCCAAGTTCAATTTCCCGGAAGTAATGAGCATGACATTTCACTTTTTCCTCTCGCCATGCCCTACCCGGCTCAATGGAATCTAGCCTGCACATTGTTCCCAACATTTGGTGTCGTTTTTTTTCTGTGTTCGCATCATTTTAATTACTCCCTTTTAATTTATGGAGCGACATCAATCCCACGGAGGAATGAACCAACTGCTTTCTCCCAAAAAAAAACTTTCCCCCGTTGCGTCTGGTTGTGTTACGATGAGACAGAATTTTGCAGCAGCCACAGCCTACAGTGAATTGGGGATATAAATACAGTATTTTTTATAATGGGGAGGAATACATTCCCATTTACATTTTTATACAGCTTTATGGCCTTCCCATAATATGCCATAGTACTTAAACTTCAAACCAGATTCAATAAAGTCTCCCTAATTCAATTCCAATTTCCAATTTCACCCGTCTCATATAAATTCAGAATTCAAATGAGTTTCCCTCTCGAGTAGAGGGCCTCACACACTCGCCCGCCGAAATGGGTAGGAGTCGCAGCATTACCAGGGGTAATTCCAGGCTTGAATAAATAGACAACTTAAAAGAAGGAAAAAAAACTTTTCATCAAAGTTCCACGAAAAAATAGGATCCTGTACGGGTTGAGTATAGAAAGGAGGAGGAAAACTTGAACTTATGCCTCCATTCACTCTCCCCCTTAGGTTTTGTTGGGCTGTTGCTGGCTTCACTAAATAGAAAAGTTTTTTTTTTTCGCGAGGAAGTTTATGAATTGATGGTATCCCGTACCCCAGTCATTTATTTTTTCGGAGAACGGAGGGAACGGGAAAAAAGGATCCAGTGAGGGAAGGAGAGAGCAAGAGGAAAAAAATCTTTTGGGAATGCAACGCATCGAACGTTAAAAACGATAACAATGCAGCGCCATACCCGAGATAGATTTTTTGAGAAGGAAGCACTTGTGCCCTGTAATATGTCGTAACAATAATAATGACAGTCAAATTTATCTGCTTCATCCAGACCAGACCTTACCGCACTTTCGGAAAGAATGAATGTGCTTTTGTCATCGCAGTCATGTGGAGAAATGGCGGAGTAAAGAGGAGAAATATTATTTCGTATTGTGAAATGAAGTAAACATTCCATTTTTCCCCCGTGTTTTTGGGGGTCAAAGATACCAACAACAGGGAAAAATGAATGAGGGGGGAAATTGGAAAATAAAATGTTGCGATGAATGAAGAAAAAAGTGTTCTCTCCCCCAGAATTGGCCGGGGAGGAGAGGATGAATGAATGAATGAATGGATGAAGGTTTTCCACTTACTACTGGGTATTTACTTTCCGCAGGGAGAAGACTACTACACACTACCACTACCCCGTCGAACAATAGGAGGATGTAGGGAGAGAAGAGGAGTCATTAGTAATCCAGAAGTCAAGGAATGAATGGATGAAACACACACACACACACTCGTCGCACGAAATTCCTCCAGGATAAATAAGTACTCTGATCTGATGTGACGAAGCAAAGCATATAATCCGTCTCGTTTTTGTGTGGTGACAATAAATGTAAGACGCTACATCACCCAGATAACCCATGCGGTCCATGTGAGAGAGAGAGAGGGAAATAGCTCTGGAGGCGAGCGAAAGTGAGGAGTTTTGGTGAACATACAAAAAACATTAGCGAAGGGAAATCGGGGGAAAATAAAATATATTTTTGTCTGTGTTACGAGGGCTTCGTATGAGATCAGGAGCGCGAGCATAGCTAGCTGATGCTGACAGAGGACACATCTGCAGAGAATGCACAAGTAAGCTCCGAGTGGGAAAATATCCTGGGATTTGTGAACAATTTCGTTGATTAAAAATTGACAGAAAGTGCTAAACTGTTGCGTCGATCGAGCAGAAGAGTTTGTACGTACGAGTGGAGTTCAAGATTGATCATAAGTATAACTGGGATTTGTGAACAATTTCGTTGATTAAAAATTGACAGAAAGTGCTAAACTGTTGCGTCGATCGAGCAGAAGAGTTTGTACGTACGAGTGGAGTTCAAGATTAATCATAAGTATATACATCCTACTGCTATTGCTAAGTAAGAGTGATCAAGACGAAAGAGAAGAACGCGACTGCGATGGAAATGTGACGTCCGTGGTTTCATTTCGAAGGAACATAATCTCTTGCACTAGGTAATCTTGGGGAAAAGTTTGAGGAAATTAGAAAGCTGATTGTGAGAGCCTACACTGGAGAAAACAATGGCGATGGTGAGCACCGACTATTTCTTCCATTCCACGTCGACAACCCTTTTCGACGACGTGAATGCTACCACGGTGGCCGATGACTCGTTCTTTAATACTACCGCCGGTGAGGGAGGGAGTGGGGAGCCGAGACATGCTTACAATATCTGGCTGGCTGTCCTCCTCTCAATCTTCTGCACTGCGACCGTCTTCGGGAATGCTCTTGTGGTGGTGGCTGTCGCGCGGGAACGTTATTTGCACTCGGTGACCAACTACTTCATTACTTCCTTGGCGGTCGCTGACTGTCTCGTGGGACTGGTGGTGATGCCGTTCCAAGCTATCATGGAGTTTATGAATAAGAAGTGGATTTTTGGCGATTACTGGTGTGACCTGGTAAGAAACTCTAATAGTTTACTCTGGATGGATGCATCGATACTTTTCATGAATATAGTTTTAATTAGTACACGGCTATACTTTGCATTAGGCACTTGATCACGTGAACTAACTTGAATAGCCTTCCTTAAAGAATAAGCTGAATAGCTAATGATAATAATGGCTGTTTGGTTTGCATGCAACAAACCAAGCTGTGCACGGACGGCGACATGGAACTTACCCTGAGAATCCACCGTGGGGGAGGACGAACACTCAACTCGAATCAAGCAGCGCATGGGCACGACCATCATGGACCTCACCGTTCCGGCACTCTCCATCACCCGAACAGACATCCCCCGCCACAGCACCAGAGCTCCGAGGATTGTGAGTCAGAGATCGGACACATTGACTTGTTGAGTCCCCACCAGGCCGGCGGGAACGGGAATGGGACAAGCAACAACTCGCGGGCAAACTCGGTTCGTGTCGTTCCAAAGAATCTGAAGCACTTCAGTATATCCCGGAAGCTGGCAAAGTTTGCGAAGGAGAAGAAGGCCGCGAAAACGCTCGGAATCGTGATGGGAGTCTTTGTTGTGTGTTGGCTCCCCTTCTTTGTGACCAATCTAATCTCTGGCTTCTGTAAATCGTGCTTGGAACAAGCGGAATTTTTCACAGATATTACCACATGGCTCGGATGGATCAACTCTGGAATGAATCCCGTCATTTACGCTTGCATGAGCAAGGACTTCCGAAGGTAAGCCACCTTTTCTACACCCTTCTCTCTCTGTGTGTGCGTCTCTTTCCCCTTCTGTCTCCGTCATTTTTTTCTGAAAAATGTAAAATAAATCCAATCCAATAGTCAATCCGACAGAGACAAAACGACCGAGCTGGGCGTTCATCTGCACTTTTTACATCCATTTTTTACAGTTCCCTCTCCCCGTTTATGACAGTCATAGCCGCAGCCACAAAAGTGATCGCGAGACTAGAAGGAGAAGGGAGGCACATATTGTGATTAGAATGGAGACGTTACCTCCATTATTTTTTCATACGTATTTACCTCCATAAAAATGATGGCGAAAAAAAGGGCCGCAAGTAAGAAATAAGATTTATTCCTTGCCTCACGAAAGGTGACAGGAAATCATGCGAGAAATGAAAATGCAAAATCCCTCTCGTAGTCTCGCAGCCCAGGTGAATGCAACAACAGGAGAAGGAGTCTAAGCCCACGATGACGGTAACAGTTGTTCATCCCCTCATATTGGAAGCTTTTTCTCGAGTCTCCCTTCATACTGCTGAAGAGGAGATGATACCGAAATCGAATTTTCCTTCCTCTCAGACTCCCTTTGTTTTCCTCATAGGGGATAAGTATTACCTGCATTATCATGCAAAAAATTGCCTTTTGTACCTCCAATAAAAAAGGGAGATGATTCAAGGGAAACGGGAATGATGAGGGAGAAGCGCCGCAGTGGCAATACTATACCTTTCCTTCTTTTTTTCGCCCGGAGATAAAAGGGGTTATGCAACTTATTCTCAGGGTAAATTGTACGTGCACTTTCTTAAGCAGGAACTTTTATTGCTCTTGAGTTAAATCTGCAGAGGAGGAAATATGAGCAACAGCAGCAGTACGGCTCACTCGCACCACGAAGGAAAAGCTCCGAAAATCTAATAATCTCTTTTGTAACTTAAGGCGTCGACTCAAATCAACGTCATGTTTATGAATGCCTGCGTATAAAGAGCGTTCGGAGTAGTGCTCCGTTGATTGCAAAGGAAAAGCTCCGAAAATCTAATAATCTCTTTTGTAACTTAAGGCGTCGACTCAAATCAACGTCATGTTTATGAATGCCTGCGTATAAAGAGCGTTCGGAGTAGTGCTTCGTTGATTGCTCCCTGGATTTGTAATTTTTTCCGTCTTCTTTTCTCCATCCTGGTTTTTTGGAAGCTGAAGGGATTTTAATGGCTGTAATTTGAGGCAATAAAAGCAGAAGAAAAAAACGGCTTCCATTAGGGAAGAAATGGGGGGCTGTGGTGTAAATGGTGTGTATATCATGACAAAGGTGACGGAAGCAGTCAATGTTGATGTTTGATACTTGGTGTAGACAGACACACGATGACACGGAAACAGCCATTTCCTTCCTGTACAANTGTTGATGTTTGATACTTGGTGTAGACAGACACACGATGACACGGAAACAGCCATTTCCTTCCTGTACAATACACCACCGGCGACGAAGAATAAAAGTATGGGGGAATTCCATGTAGTTAGGGGAATGCATTTAAAGATTTTCCCTTTATCGTCTTGCGGTCATAATTGACACTGACTGAATGAGTGAGAAGGAAAGAGGTGCAGTTCCTGTCCAAATTGAGGGGGTGATGGTTGGTCACCGAGGACACAGCCCTTTGTCGTGTCATGAGATGATTAAGTACACACAAAGTTCACCATTTCTTTTGCATATCTTGGGGGCAGTTTCGGAACGAGAGGGAGATCGATAATTTTTGGACGAAACTTTTTTTATTCGACATGATTGCAATGCACTAAATAAGCTCAGCAGTTTTATGGGGACGTT
The DNA here is from genome assembly GCA_027744355.1 of Tyrannoseira gladiata. NCBI lineage: Eukaryota > Metazoa > Arthropoda > Collembola > Entomobryomorpha > Entomobryidae > Tyrannoseira > Tyrannoseira gladiata. The sequence goes on from JAHZNH010001025.1 coordinate 13,688, forward strand.
TTTGCATGCATGATATGCATGAAGTTCGGGTTAAATGCGCATTACTATTTCAGTTCGGGACGAATTCATATGATTTTTTTTACAAGAATCGACTTCAATTTCCACGTGTGAGTGTACAAACATAAGTAACGACAGGCATCGCAGTGACCAAGCAAAATAGAGTTGTTGGATTATTGTAGTCGAAAAGTACATTAGACTACTCAGTCAGACATGTGGCATTAGGTAAGTTTATTTGTACAAAGCGAATGAAAAATTCATGGCAAGTTGAGCGGACCCAAACACAATGAAAAAGGAAAAAAGATGGGGACGTGGACACACCTATCATTTCAATCTCAATTCAATCTTATTTATTTGGCCAACCCAGAGTACAACAAAGTGGACTACCGAAACCGAACACAGCAAAAAAAAAAAAATTATGCTCCTTGGTAATGGGGGTGAATGCATTAGCGACACGAACCCTAACATTCTGATTTTTTTTCCTACAGTCGCTCCTCCGGCCAGGTCTCTTAATTGCCACCAAAAATGGAGTTGAAGTCGCACAAACAGCGAGTCAGTTAACTAGTCACTTAACACTGAATCGATTTCCTTAATGTGAAAAATGAAACATGCGCTCGTGTAATAAAAAGCAGTAATGCGATCCAGCCACCTCGCTCTGTGGTCACTCGTGTTCGTGTCCAGCTATCATAATGGAAGAAATCCATTTTCTTCGGCTGCATTAAGATGACGCAAAACGAGCCCAGAGTGATTCAGTTCGGACAGGCCGACAAATATTGATAATTGGTTGAGTACAGTGCATTGGCTCAGGTAAAACCCCTAGTTTGAATTTTTACCAGGGAGGAGGATGTTTTCTTTTCCTTTTTCATTGTGTTTGGGTCCGCTCAACTTGCCATGAATTTTTCATTCGCTTTGTACAAATAAACTTACCTAATGCCACATGTCTGACTGAGTAGTCTAATGTACTTTTCGACTA
>JAHZNH010001026.1:0-10463 GCA_027744355.1 Tyrannoseira gladiata
TATTACTAAGCACCAAGAGTCAGTGCTAAATACATGCGACTTCTTTAAAAAAAAGATTGCTCGCTCGCTACGGGGATGAAGAAGCACCATTAAAATTTTCCCAGTGCCTTGGAGTAAGTTCATCAGGAAGTGAAGATCAGTTCAGACTCGACATCGACTCGGTATGGGAACCTAACGAAATATTTTGGAGAGGTGGAAAGATGAATGTGCGTGAGCCATAAAAGGAATGCACAGTATTCCTATCTTTTCTGAGCCGTACGGATTTGACTCACCGGAAGATGGAAATAATTACCCTGCACCGAATCAAGAATGAGGCGAGACGTAGCAGTAATGACCATAAAATATTCTGAATTGTTATGAACTCCCCCTTCATAAAAATCTTTTTAAATGGGAGCAAGTCGTGAAACATCTTTGACAAGAACGACGTACTTGGCAATGTTTGAAGGTGGATAAAACCTCCCCTTTTTGGAAAAAACAGTGCGCTCATTTTCCATAGAAGTAGAAAGTCTCCCTAAGTCTCACAACACAAGGAATGATGGATTTTTTTTTTATTAAGCTGGTGAAATGTTGACACAAGCTGCAAAGGTTAACTGAAACATGCGTAAAGTGTAAGAGGAATTGACAGCAGCGGTAGCTGTGGTCGGAGTGGCAATGGTGATCCCAAATTTCCCGCGTAGTGATTGACAGATCACTCACTCACTTTTTCTAAAAATGACTAATGGGGTTGGAAAGAAATTGTTGGGCGAGAGAAGTCCATGTATACGTCCCCTTCCAAATACGTTCAATATAACCCCCATTTCCTTGAAAGGTATTCCGAGAAATAAAAAGGACTGAATACTGAGGAAAGTCAAAAGAGAAAGAAGTGAAAGAACCAACGAAGTCCAATTGTGGAATTCGAAGACGTTTGTTTCTATTTCCTTTCTTTTATGGTGTATTTAACAATAGTAATAGCAAAGAAACTTTTCCCGGGAAGGCGCCTCCGCAAAAAAAAACAACAACAAAACACGTCTTCTATAATTTGAGAGGAAGATAGGGAAGCTTTTATGTAACCCTTTAAACTTTAAAGCAGAAAGAGACGGATGGGAAAGTAGGGCATTTCAAGTGTATACCCTTTTTTGCTGTTATTATTACGGATACTTCGGACTTTTGAAGTGACGACCCGGAGGAATTTTTTCCATTCCGGAATAATCGCACTAATGGAAATTGCCACTTGAGGTAGCTATTTGATTACTAGTGCCCATCACCTAATGATGGTAATACTGGAAAAAGAATCGTATTTACAGCTGGAAGCAACATTTCCATTGTCCAGTGGAAGCAGGTACCAGCACCATGATGCAAATCTATAGTATCTGGTTTGGTCCGCATACAAGCAACGGGCTTGTTGTAAAATGAAGGGTTAACTGGAAATCATGCGGGTATACTAACGAAATGATTTTCATTTTGGAGATGCCAGGAACCCACTTATGAGATGAATGACACAAACACGTTCCCGGTGGGCAGAGCAAACATGGGGCTACTATAACACAAAGCAACAAATGACCACCAGGAAGGAAGGAAAGAGAACAGGGAAATGCGGTAATTATTCATTAGGATTAATTACGGAGGAATGGTAGCGGAGAGAGAAAGGTTACTCGAGGAGGGTGCATTTTCCTCCCTGGTCGATGCGATGGTTGCATGAAAACCACTAGCAACATGGCAACAATAAACCTCCATGTCATGTCAGGGAAAAATAAAAGCAGGAGCAAGCTTGAGGTAAAACTTTGTGGTTGCCTATGTGACACGGTTACCTTGTAATTCTAATAAATTTTGTCGGAATAAATAAGTTGAATATGACAGTAGTGAAGTTTCAGGGGGAGAGTTAAATAATAATGTAGAGCCAATTTTTTCGCCTATAATTTTTTCTAATCATGATTTTACGACTAACGGAAGTCCCGCCAGGATACCTTTTCAATTTCATCTTCTGATGTGCGGTAAAGAGTATTTGGTTGAGGGGCATTACGGGACTACTCATAATATGAAAAATCTACTTATGACACGCTTTATGGCACTCGTTCATCATCATCCATGGACCCATAAGTATTTACACCCATTTTGCCTTGTTGAGCGCTCATGTTGACTTTGAAAATTGAAGAGATTTTAGAGCTCAGATAATGGATGTCCCAGAAGGGAGGAAGAAGTGGTTGGATTTTAAGATCAATGAATACATTTTGATAAGTGTCGTCACAACTGCTTTTAGCGGGCTCGTTGAGAAGTCAAACAAACGGTTTAGAGGACACTTGTCGTTTTCATCCCACTTAAAAGTCGATCAAGACCAGAAAGTTTACCATGTTTATTGGTCTCAGCTTAACTTGGTGGATACATTTTTTTTGGTATGGTATTCCGGGGCTACAGGCAAGCCATTCAGGCGTGCAATGTTTTCCTCTCCTTCCTCTTGTGAGCGAACGAGCATCAGTCGTTGGTCGGATTGTGTTGTCGTTGGCCCGTCGTCGATGGAAAAGTTTTTTTTTCAAAAGTAAGAAAAAAAGACCAAGACTGGGGAGACGAAACTTGTAGAGTTGGCCCGTCGTCGATGGAAAAGTTTTTTTTCAAAAGTAAGAAAAAAAAGACCAAGACTGGGGAGACGAAACTTGTAGAAGTGGGAGCATGTGAAAATAATGGGTTTTCCTGGGCAATATGTAGGAAACTATGTGTCGACCAAACCTTTAATACTCCCACTTTAGCCAGTTGAGTCGGTCTCAAAGGTGACAATGGAGATGATGATGAGGATCAAAGTGGGGAATGAATGAATGCCTCTCTATTACCCCCAAACAAATGACTACTTGAAAACCTCCATAAGTACATACGTATGGCTTCCAACTATAGAATGTCGCGTAATTTGACTTAATCAAGTCAATTTTCTCTACAGAATTTTAATGTAAATACCCAAATAATGGGTATTTATCTTCATTACTGTCAATTTTACATTCGAGAATTGTTTCAAAGAATTACACACTATCTTACTCATGCGACGCTGTTTCCGTAATTATTGTGACATTTGTGCTCAATCATTGTTAATGATCCCAGATGTAACGGTACTCTTAATTAAAAAAGTAAGAACAAGAGAGAAAAAACTATATTTTTTACTTACTACTTGTATCCGGCTTAGACTGACTATTTGGCGAGGTGGCCCAATTTACTTTCATTTCCTGCAACACAAAAAAAGAAAACGACATATTTAGACTAGAAATTTAAATGCATTTTTTCCATTAACTAATAAATGTGCAGCGCAAAGCGAGCAATTTATATTTTTGAGAATCATATCGATCATCATGTTTACTCCAGGATTTTTGGAATATAGAATGTAGCATTTTTTTTAAATCAGTTCATAATTTTTTAAATAAAACTTTAAACAGAGGTAGTTATAGCGACGCTAGCGTAGTGGTGGAAAAAAATAAATCTGTGAATCTTCAATAAATACATTCGTTTTTNTATAGAATGTAGCATTTTTTTTTAAATCAGTTCATAATTTTTTAAATAAAACTTTAAACAGAGGTAGTTATAGCGACGCTAGCGTAGTGGTGGAAAAAAATAAATCTGTGAATCTTCAATAAATACATTCGTTTTTGGATTCCCCCTTTGACTGACTGAGCTAATAGCAAAGCTTTCTGTCAGTCAGTCAGCTTAAGTTCGCCATTGCCTACAAAAAGTTCTTCCTTTCTATTTTTTCCGGTTTCTGAAGTGAAAGCGGAACGTGGAAGGCACTGCAATACGAGAGTCTCCCTCGGGTGTATTCTTCCTCCCTCTCTGTCTATCTCTATCACAGGGATGGAGGAATAAGCTTTAGGTAGCACTTCTCCTCTCCACCACACACTACAATGCGTACGCTCTCCTCTATCCATCTGTTCCTCAATCTCGCCGTGTTATCCTCTTCCACTCTGTTTTAGAGGGGGAAATTTATCCAACTTTCCCTTTCAAGTTATGTGAAAGCCCACAGGGAGAATTCGAATGCGGATGGTATTGATGAAGAAAATCAAACGTAAAAAAGTTAAAAGTAGAAGAGCGATATTTTGCTTTTGTTTCATAGGGAAAGATGTTTCCAAACTGATTCTTTTGAATAGCCGTCAAAAGCATAACGGGTGAGCACCCGAGTTTACCAGATCTGTTCAAGGAATAACTGTGACTGACTGACTGACCGACCAACAGCGCAACTACACACATACATAAGTACATTTGAAATAACAATGAAACTCGCATTTGGGGAAGATGTGGGACGTTGATTTTGAAACAAACTGGTGGTGCATCTCATCGCATGCCGGAAGACGAAATTTAGATGGAAGGATACTACCGAGAATCGCCGCATTTCTTTAGGGAAAAAGCGAGCCCTTAGAACAGTGTTTTACGTACTCACATTTTGCTTGTATCATAACGCGGTGGCGGTGGTGGTGAACTGTAGTAAAAACCTTTATTGATTAAAGCCGAGAAATGATAATGTACACATTGCAAAGCATAATTAGTGCCGCATTATAGCGTGTGACGCAATCATTTGTACAACTAAAGGGATATTACGGTTGCCAAAAGACTGGATAAAAAATTTCCAGTCTCCGTTTCCCCCTCACTTGTTCGTTACTCGGTGGTACTGATACAGTGTCACATTATCGTCTCAGTCTGATCGTTGTCAGAGAGATGAACATCATAAGTCAAATCCATTATGGAAGGGCTTCGAGCGTTCATTTTCGCTATCCGGCTACTACGTTTTGCTTCGTTCCATGTGAATGAAATGAAAGAATTATGTATTAGAATTGTATAGACGACAGAGGCAGTCAAACACATGCAGTTTTATTTCCCGGCTGAGTAAGTGAGTGAATGAACGAAGGGGAAAAACTCGCTGGGAACGAGATGGGCTAGACTCACTGTAGAAAGAGGGAAAGCTAAAGCTCATCGTCGCTACTTTCCATTTCTCCGTATTCGATGTCTAGCTTGGTCCTCCTTTTCCTCCCCAAAATGCTTCCAATTCTATCCAACAGCTTAACAATAAATTGTCTCTTTGTGGAATGAAATGGAGTGCAGTAGAAATAGCAATGCTTAGGCAATCAGGGCTGGAAAAGAAAAGACCCATTCCGACTGGTGGAGTGACTGCTGCTGCATTCACAATTCCTCCACCACCATGCTACATAACCAGTCGCAGCCACCCACCATTGTCGTCTTCGTCGTCGACGTGCACTTCTTTTTTATGGCAAGGACGCATAATATTCCATTCCCGCTTCCGTCTTTTCTACGCCTTCTGTTTATTATTCCATCCAGTATTTATATCCTCCTCTTCGTTATATCCCATTAACAACGTTATAAACTGGAACGACACAATAATAATGCCAGAAACACTTGAACAATCCCATTGTTCCGAGAAATTTTCAGAGTTTCGAGATTCTGAAAATCGCATTGTGAACGAAGGTTACTTTGCCTGCCAACGCAAAAAAACCATGCTCGTGAGCGTTCTTCTTTTGGTTCTACTTTGTGAGCTCCACTACTCCATGATTATAGTGGGAAAAACAACATATCAGCAATTGTTGGCAATGAGACCAGAATGAATGAAAAGAAACAAACAAATTGGAGTCCACGCACTGGATTACTTCTTCATTCAACACAGTCGGCTAAAACAAACTCAGATGGAATGTGCTTGTTTTTGAGTTGCTAGTTAGCGCTCACTGGATGTAAATTTTAAAATGAAGCACACCAATTTCATTTTTTATATAGATGTTGACATTTTTACCATCGTCACTGAAAGGAAACGCAATCATACAAATTTTATGAACATACCTTCTCTCTCTCCATTAGCAAATTCCATTTTGAATAATTAATTAAATATCTCGTGCTCGAAATTCAACGTAAAGAGGAGAACGTTCTTTTCGGAAAGAGGAGCTTAAAAGTCTTCTTACGAAATTCAATTTGAGTGATTTAGCTAGTAAACCGAATACAAATGCCGCTTTAAGTAGGCACCTAACTAAAATTTATACGGATGCTTCCATTCCCTCCCGTGAATATAAATGGCACCATCTTATGGAAACGGAAAATTGAGTAAATCACATTTGTCGAGGAGGAAGAAACAAATAACAATAAATAACTAATGCAAGCAACGATGTCGTTTTCGTTCAGTCCAGCGTTTCCAATTTTCCCGGAGAAAATATAAATTTTTAAGCCTTTTGGGCAGTATCTTATGAAGAAACTAACAAGAGTGACTAGAGAAAATGTTCCAGTTCACACTTGATCAGCAAAGCAAACCAGGACAAGAGTAAGCAGTCGTATGGACAAAAAATCGTGCTTCCCTCCAGACGACATGGACAACTTAGGAGAAAAAATAATTTTTCATATATACAAGCATATACACTCCATTTACTTGTTTGTGAAAAAGATAATGGCCATGGGAGGGACGAAAAAAGCAACAAATACTGAAATTGTACATGCCACAACTCACGGAAGTAGAAAAAATGTGCTGAAATTTGCGTTGATTTCATGTGCGTGTGCTAACTTTAGCGAAACTCCCTGCAAGCTTACTTTCTGCTTGTTCGACTGAATAATATAATGGATATTTTGTGTACCACTACTGTACGTAATCAATATTTGTGGACTTCTTTATCTCTACGAATTCACTAGCGGAGAACTAAACCCCCAAAAATTCTCCTTCTCCAAGTCTTTTTGTAGTACAAGGTTCAGATTGAAAAAAGTACAAGCGCCAGAATAAAAAAACTTCCGCTAAGCACGCCTATGGTCGTTAAAATGAGTTCTCTTCGTATTTTCTCTGTACATGAAGTGGACAAACAATTTAAATCTAAGGTCTTAATTCCCCCATCAATTTGAAAACTACCAATTAAATTTTCACTACTTGGTGATTACCCAGCAAAACCATCCTAAGAAGAGAAAGGATTGATGTGGTGGCTGCTAACAGTTTTCAACAAAGAGAAATATGCTTGTAATCCCCTGAATTTATACGCATTGAGGAGGGAAGACAGGCAGCGCATAAAATATCGGATAAAGAATACCGACAAACGTTTTATTCAAGGAGGACAATAACTTCAACGACGAACGAATATCAAAAAGAAACCACAAGTCTCGGGCAAGGGGAAGAAGGCTTTCTTCCCCACCACAACAAAACGGAGAAAGAATTATTTCTGGGGCCAAAAAGGTAACGCCTTACTCAACGGCATTTTTCCCCAGCTCACACTACCCTTCAACATTCATTCGACTTAAAACAAAAATGGGGTGTACGTAGTAGTTTGATGGTGATGTGATGGATAGAATCATGGTTTCCAGGAATAATTCCTCAAGTTTGGCTACTTTATTTACTTTTCTCAGGTTTACATACGAAGTGCCTGTAATAATATTAATCATCACAATATGGAAAATTGAATCGAGGAACTTAATCACCGAAGGAGAAAATGAAACAAAAAATTCCACATCGCATCATGATCGTCATGCATAGTACAACTTCATTATTCTTAAAGTCAGGAGAGGAGAATGATTCATGCATGAATTTCAAAGCATTTTCTCCCTAAAACTACAGCTACTAAGTAGCTTAATCATCAAACAGCATACGCACACAAAATTTTCTGGCTCTAAATAACTTATGCAGTGAGTTCGCTTGTCACGTTCAAAAGTTAATATCAACACATTAGTTCAAGATTGACTTAAAATAAATGCAAAAGATTTGAAAAAAAGTTGCCAAATTAAGTTCTAAACTTTAATCTTTTATTCAAGAAGTAGGTTCACTTGAGCGGAAGACAAATTAAGCACTGAGCAAAATGAGCAGTTGCGCTACGACTTTGCCCTCGGAGCACTCTCGTGGGCTGATTTCATGACGTTAATGCTAAGTACATTTAAATTAATTAGATACATGCCAAACTTAATTTTTCCCATTCAAAAGAGTCGTGATTTCGTCGTCGGCAAGGAAGGAAGAAAAACTTGGTCCATTATCCTAACCCTCATGTCAAAACACATTAAATATACAAGATAGAATTAGATAGCCCAGAGTTCCTTAGTCTTTTCAACTGAACGCTTGAAGAAATTTTTCGTTATTCTCTCCCCTCAAAATAAATATACACGTTCATTCACTTGATCAGGACGGATTTCTCATCCATCCACTTTCGTTTATTCACAAAGAAAGTAGCTTGACAATCAAGCTAGAAGCCAGGAAAAATAAATCCATTCTGAGAAGAAAAAACGAAAGTTATGTACATGGAGATTCACTCACCCTTGAAAATATGCACGCCTCTTTACCCCAGAATCAAAGTAAACTTTCTCATCTAATCTTCCACTTTTCCTCGACATATCCCTCACTCAGGAAATCGGAGTTGGCTTGCGCGAATGAACGTGTTCATATAATAAAAAATATGTCAAAGTTTAAACGAAAAACAGATTTCATTATGAGGGATAAGCATGCATGCTTCTCACAGGGGTAGGAAAACGACAGGAGTTTTATTACTTTTCAGGATTTTTTCTTCATTCCTCAAAAAAGGAGATAAGCCTGGCAAGACTAGGGGCGAAATGAAAAACACAGCCTTTCCCCATTTTTCCATCTTTTCCATCCATTTTTTTATCAGAGAGAAAGAAAATATGTATACACAATAATACTACCACACTGAATGCCTCGGAAGTTGGCCAAATACTAGCGGTTCTTGTTTTACTCACACTGTATCATCTTTAGCATCTGGTGATGATTCCAGTGCTTCAAGAAGCAAACTCAAAAAAAATATATAAAAATTGGCTGAAATACGAAATGAAATTCTCGGAGAAGAGCAATTCCTGCATTTTTATGTTTATGCGTCTCCTGTGATCACCTCAACACGCGAATAATAATTTTATTTTATAGTGACCCCCTTCCATTTCCCGAGAAAAAAAATGTGAGGCGTGAAAAAGCAAACAATCTAGCATGCATGCCCCTTTCACTCTTTCAATTTACTACAAACGTGTATATCCCAAGCAATGGGATTCCTCTTTCTTAAGGAGATATGCTTGATTAGGTATCTCTACCCTCTTCGAATTAAAGATTGTCCAGTATTTCGGTTGATGCATGCATGATTAAAAAATTCCCCCTTAGAAAGTCCCTCTATTGGAAAATTGAAAAATGTAGGATGATGATTCCCTCGCCATTCTTATTCTCGTTATAATTTCCACCTGGAAAATAGGAATCCACAGGTACCAGAAGCAAGGCTAGACTAGCATCCCCATCTCCATTGTTTGGTCTCAAAGCTAATTTTGCCATCCCCGGTTGAGGTTTATTTCATCTTGAGAAGGCTGAGCTACTGCTCAGGGAAAGATGGGATGAGAGAGAGAGAGAGTATCTATTATAGAATTTTTCATTTATCCGGGAAGGGGCTTTTTAATGCACCATCATGATACATTTTTTTTTGTTCTAGCTTCAAGACAAATTGCATTTTATTTCATTCTCCCACTCATTCCCCGCATTTTGTATTCCTTACAGTAATACAATATAGGCATCAAGGATCCTTCCAGAGAGAAAAAGCACCATATCATCCAAGACAGCGTAGTCTCTTTGTGGGGTAAAATACCGGGGTATGAGTGTGGGAAACGGCGGAAGAAAATCACGAGAGTATGGGGCTCACAGGAAAAGATAGAAGAACTCTTGGTAGCTATTGCTGCTCCTCGGATGAAATGAGAAGGGGAAGAGATAAGATATCTCCGCGATTAGTCGTGTATTAAGCGAGATTCCATGATTGCTCAAGTATTAAACTGAATAGGATACACGAGAACGAGTTGTACATGAAAATTTCCTATTTTTTTATCTACAACCTATCCTGTTACGTACTTAGGTATTTAAGGCTTTAATGTCAGTAGTAGGTAGGTACGTATCTCCAAACTACAGTGGAATGAGCGGTAGCAAGAAAGAGATAGAGAGAGAGAGCGTTTCTTCGGATTTCTTTAAGCAAAACAAGTCACGAAATCTTTTTTGTGTGGAAGGTAGGTATCTCTTACAAGCTTGGAATTTTCTTTGAGTAATCTGCGTGTTTATTTCAGCTGCAGCGAGCGTTTTTTCCTCATTTTATGGAGAGTTGAAAATGAATCCAAGCAGGGAGAAAGGAAGGGAAAAAATTCTTGCACAACTATAGCCATTACAGGCACTCATTTCTTCATTTGTATTCATCTCAGCGATGAGATGGTTAAGGTGGCTCATCCTTAAACAGTGAACTATGTGTCGGCTCTGAGGCAGGCTGACTGCTTAATTAGTGGAACGCATAATTAAGTTATGGGGCTAAATGATGGATAAATGACGACGGGGGACTCACAAATTTTCTCTTGCAATGGAAGTAAACTACTTTGGCCTCAAAAGAACAAAAAAACTCACGCAGTCTTACGCCAACCAGAAGAAAAAGGACACAACACAAAAAAGGAAGAATTAACGGATGGACACAAAGGCAAGGATACAACGAGAAAATCGAGAAATGGGCGAAGTTTAATAGAAGAGATGAAAAAAA
>JAHZNH010001027.1:0-11286 GCA_027744355.1 Tyrannoseira gladiata
TTGAAAATAATGTGATGTTTACTCGGGTTCCCCATGGTTGGAAATTAGTACTTAAGTTGTGCTCCTTCAGAGAGAGAGAGGAAAAGATTTATAAATCTTTTATGGAAAACTCGTGGCTCAAGATGAGAGCCGGTACCGACCGGTAGTCGGTCCCTACTCAAGTTTATAGGACAAGTGGCAATAATAAAGGCCTTGTGAAACTGAAGGATGCTGGCTTGGAATATTTGGGAAGGTATGTTTTTGCTCGTGCTGTTTTATATTGCTCAAAGATTTCCCGAGATTACACTTAATTACATGTGCAGATCCTCCGAAATTACGCTGGGATGATGATGATGGGAATGGAACTGGTAGTTTTCCTTTCATATCGGTGGAGAGATTTTGAATTTAATGCGGTAATAACTTCACCCCTCCACTACTCTGCGAGGTTGTCCTTGGCGGAAAATCGCCATGAAAAGTACTTAGGTATACTTGTCCAATGGAAAAACAAATAAACATGCCAGGAAACCCCAGCTCTGGAAAACAGTTTATCCTTTGTCCTGTCCTGTACTGTCTAATTTGGACAAAAATAATGTTGTAATTATAGACATTTCTTCGCAGCACGTTTTAATTATCATTGGCAGTTGCGAATGAAGTCCTTGACACGCTAATATGTGGGTGCATGGGTGTCCTCCTGTAATTTTCATTGATGGGAGTAAGTAAAACGTAAACATGCGCGATGTGAACTAGTTCTATTAGGACTATTATTGATTTTGCTGCTTTCATAGATCATCGTTGCACAACTCTGCAAACTGCAGACTGCAATCAGTCCTTTCTTCGATTACGACACATTTGTGTTATCATCCTTCATTCTAAAACTGGAGTATCAATGGTTGACCATCCACCAATGGTTGTTCAAAACGGGGACGTGACGTATCCCATCAAAGAATCGATGGAGTCGCTCTCGGCACCAAAAAAATCCTCTATTTTTCCTCCTCAGAGTCTTCAATTTAAATGCAAAAGTCCTCCATGAATTTAAATGAAAGTGGGTACATACATCCATTCAAGCGCAAACTTTACCAAGTTCCACGAGGACTTTTCCTCAGAAAAAACGCTTCATGTGTCCTTTATTCGACATTTCTGCTCTTGGAGAAAAAAACTCACTTGCTGCTTGAGTGTATGTACACCAGTGATTATGTACCAGCGAAAAGATGCTATCTTAAGAAGAAAGTACTGAAATTTTCTAACAAATCTCGTTCTCCCGTCCCCACTAAAAACATTTTTTTCTAAAGGACCTAGAGCTTTTTTATATGTAGATTCAACAGTCTTAACTTAATTTTGATCTCGTAGGAGTCGCCAGCCACACACGTCTAGGAAGCTGAAAGAATGAATGAATTGGTGTAAAGCTGTTGAGTTCTAATGGTCTATAGCCAGCCGGAGTGAAAGCGCAAAAGAACTTTTTTTTATCTCGCTAAACGACGTGCGTGGCCACTCAGAACGATTTCCGTGCACGGAGAAAACCATTTCATTAGCATAATTTAAGTCAAATACTTTAATCTCTATTACGCCCTTCCAAGAGCAACTTTCTCCGGGGAAAAAATCCACTCTACCAGTTGCAACCTTAATAGTACCTACCACAAAATGGTACTACTACTCCCTAATTAATTTTTTCCCTTGTAGGTGGTGGTGGTGCCGATGGCGGTAGATTCAGTTTCACTAGTCGACGTATAAGTATTTTATGTGGGGTAACGTGATACACGTTCCCTTTTCACTCCAGCCCGACTAAATTCATTCCACTCCAGACTTGAGTTGACTTGACGGGCGCTTAATGATTACAACCACAATTGCCCGCGACTCCATCCATCCCTACTTATCCTAAATCGGTTTCTCCAAAGTAATTATAAACTCCCATAATAATCGGGAAAAAATCTCTGAAACGAGTTTGCTAAAAGTCTTTATTAATTTGCAGTGTGTGAGTGAGTGAGCGATTTGGTCTGTTGGCCTAGCTCTATTTCTGGTGGGCTATTAATTTAAGTAACTACTACTGCTCTGCTTATCCTCTTCCCCTCTCCCATATAGGAAGCCGATCCGTCTAATTACATCTGTCAGCTGAAACGACCTAATGATATGAAAACCGAAGTATTAAGTGCAAACCAGGCATTTTCTCCCCGCAAGAAACAATACTGTTCTGGGGAAAGGCTCCGCTCCGACGCGTTCTACGCCACCCGCCACCATGATTACAATAGCGGGTCCAATGGAGGAACCCAATTCCAACTCTTCGTATGGAAACTTCCACCAAACTTAAATGACTAATACAGCGCATTAAACAAAGGGCTGAATGAAGGAGATTTGTAATCATAACTTTAGACAAAAGACACGGCTGAAGAAAAGTTGCCCTTACATTACGCATTACATGCCACACCACCACCACCACTACTTTGGTTTCCATAGAAGGAGCAAAGTAGCATTCCACCACCACCCCACTACTGCCACTTCCACTTTTTCTTCTTCTTTGCCATAATAACAGGAAGAAGACAAAGTTATTCGTTTGTAATACCACGGCTTTAGCATTAATACAACAGTTTGTTTTCTTAACTTTTTTTTCAAAAATCCTCTAGTTCTCTCTCTCTCCATCACCATTTTCATTTTTTCCTCGCCAGCCGCCAGCCAGGCAACTAGTCAAAACAATATTACACATTATTGCACTTTCTCCCATTGTGCAAGCCACTCTTAGTCGGAGACCCCATTAATTTTGTAACAGTTTCCCCCATTCTTCCTCTTCCTCAGGAGGAACACTAGTCGCCATCAAATACATCCACTCTCAAGACAAACAAACAAACAGAAGAGAGAAAACTTTACATGCTTTCACTTCACTTTATATTATTCTAATGGGGGGTGGTAGTAAGTAGTAGCTTTAGCTTTCGGCTTCGCTTTAGCTTCCAAGTTGGAGTCGTGATGCTTCCATTGTTTTTATTCTTTTGGAATAATTTTTTTTCTTCTAGAACCGATTCAACCCACGCAGCTATCCAGAGAGTATAACCATAGTACAATATGGCAGGGAAGCCTAAGGACTTAACGAATGGGATGTTTTTCTTCTCCGGGAAGCATTTCAAAAGCATTTTTGCTCTCTCTAGAAGTACATAAAACATCATAAGAGAAAAAATAATTGCGGAGAAGAAGTGAGCAACGCCTGCAATAATTCATAATAAAGAGTTTTTCAGCTAATTTTTCCCTTGCTTTTGACTCCTACTAATGGTCTGTGTACCAATAGCGGGAGGAACAATTACTACCACTAGATTCTTTTTTTTACATGACGGGAGGAAAATGGATTGCAGGCTTTGTTTAATACCACATTCATTCTCCTAAGCCAAACCTAACCACTTACACTCGTGTTTCACATCCGGCCCTACATTTCCAATCGTAGATCATTGAATTCTTCTGAGCAAAAAAATTGTTCGTAAATAAATACGCATCGTATCATATAACATCTTTTTCTTCAACTTTTTTTTGGACAAAAACATGCGCATCATCCTCCAACTTTGAATCGTTCGTACATACTTATTGTTGAAATCTAGATCAGAATTGGATCTCAAACCTTGATGAAATTATGAAGCATTGAAATTGATATGAATTTTAGTAAATATTATTGTTGCAAAACTAAATTGTATGTACTTAACGGCTATTGTTTGCATGCAGCCATAGTAATAATACACTCTAGCAGAAGTTATTTTCCCCCTCGGTCTTTACCCCCTCCCTGGCGCTGTGAAGCACTCTGGAAGCGTGCATGTGTGCATGCAGATTTAAAAAAAACAGTACTTTAATTGCGGTCTCCCACTTACATTTCACGCGGAGGGGGAATATGTTGCTCACAGTTGTGCCGATCGCGTTCCCCGCAATACACGAATAGTTCCCCGCTGACCTCCTTGTGACCAGCTGGAGCACCAAACTTTGGTTGCTCAGAATTATCCCGGCGGTGACGTTATGCTGAAGAATACGATTCTGCAAAGACAGAAGAAAAACAAGAGTTTCAGCAAAATCCTAAAACCAACAACACAACGCAACACAATAGAAAAACAAAATTAGCCCCAGTTCAACATTTGCTCCAGTAGTTCAATAAGCTGGTTCGACTGACTCACCGACTTTTCTTCTTCATTTTACAACAACTGCTAAAACATTTTTGCAAGACATGCTCATTCGCAGTCGATAATTTGCGAGGCTGTTAAGCATTTAGTATTTACCATACCACTGACCTGATTACTTTTTACAGCGGGTAGACCATAAAACTTAAAATTGCCTTTCTGATCGCCTAACCATCTTTATAGGTCCTTACTTCCATAAATGAGCCGTAGCTTCCCAAAAAATATAAATGCAGCAATAATAAGCCAGACAACTTCCGCTTAAAGGCGATACAGCTCCCTATTCCGGGAGCAACTTTGACTTCCCCACTTAACAAGGTTCTTCAAAGAAACTTACGAACTATTTGGTTTGATGATGCACAAGAGGAATTTCCCCTTAAAAATATCTATTCCATTTTCTATTGCGGTAATGCTGAAGTTGTAGAACTTGAAGCCTCTTCCAATAAAAATATATTGCGTAGTAGTACTGAAATAAGTACATTCTGGCTTAAACGTTTTTTTTAAAGAGGTTCATTGTACTTGAAAGGCGGAAAGGATGGCTTAAGTTAGGTGGATTTCTGTAGGTTGCACAACTGCACGAGTTTTAGGGACTCCACTAAAAATGATTTTATGGGACGCATTGCGTACGCTCCCAACCACATGGATTGCCATTCCCCCCAAACAACCTCCCATCCCCGCAAAAAATTCCTGAACGGTCGGTTGGTCGGTCTGATCCTCGGATTGCCACACTGACACAGAGTTTTTCCCTCTCTTTCACTTATCGGGTTAGTAGTAGTCGTCATAGAGCTGGGAGAATTGGGATATTATTAGCCAGAAGGGATTTTATTGTTGGTTGTACATCTCCAAGGGGAATTTTTTAGCCAGCCAGTTAGGCAGTCCACTTCCGGAGCGTTCTAGAGTAAATTGTGAGGACTGCAGGCAGGCATGGTATTTATGATACAAGCTTGAGCGTTCCGGTTTTCGAGGCAGTCGGCTTTTATTGTTATAGTGCCATTGCGTTCGTGCGTGCAAACACAACTTAATTCGTCTTTTCGACTACGAGAATGAAGATATTTTTTAAGTTATGCCCTCGTAAATTCCACTGCTCTGTAGGGCACTACATAGTACACATGAAAAACGCAAAATATTGAGCGCTCCATGGAACTCAAGCATTACTGTCGAATCCGCTCTTCAAAAATACCAGGATGGGATAATGCTCATTGTATTAGTGGTACTATTCCAATTAAAATTTGCATGGTTTCCTGTTATCAGTACCACTTTAGAATCCAGCCTCTGATTTAATTTCCAAGTTTAAAGGGTACTCATCCCAATTCCAGCAGATAAATAGATTTCCCCGAAGCGAGACTCAGATATTTTTCGGGGAAATCTGAAACACCGGAGAGTTCCGTGTCATGTAGCCTGATTTTTTTTACAACATCATCAGATTAATTTCCCTTACACTGGAAGTGGCATATATCTCCCTAGATTTGCGAAATATTTGTTCATTTATTACAAAGAAATTCAAATCATGGGATGATTAATCATTCCATTCCATTTCTGCATCACCGCTTCTTCCAAATAAAGTTTGCGGAAGGAATTAATGTAATTTGGACGAGTCCAGTGAAGTATTAATATGATTCGATTCAATTCCACGTATTTTGTCACACGGGGAAACTGCATAGGAATGAATTCGGGGGTGACTTACGTTATGCATCCACTCCAACTTGTGATGTGGCGGATTGGATTTCAGATGGCATTCGAAGTACACAATCATCCCCTTCTTTGATCTCATCTTGCTGGAGTGCAGATCCAAGTTTCAGGACGGCTGCCGGGGGATCTGAAAATCAAATGAAAGTTGCAATCAGTTAACTTCATCCGAAAGCCTTCCTTTCCGTTTTTACGTATCCAGAACCAGAACAAGAAGAAAAACCAGGCCACAGAGATAAAAAATCACGAAGGGAGCAGAGTGAAGCATGCAACGACAACGACCGCACATCTCACATCGCATCACTCACTCACTCGAAATGCCAATTTAAGCATTTGAGCCGAGATCGGAATTAATAATGCATGCGATACTCTTGTCCATTCAACTTACCTAGTACAATAAAAAGATTTTTTGGGAGTGGGTACTGAGTACACACTCCCAGACCCCAAACCAGAAGAGATCGTATCCATTTAATGTGCACTACTTACTTTCAGCGCCTTTATCTTGACAAATTGTGCAGTTCTCTTCCAAGGATAAAAATACACCACTGCAGTATTTCCCCTAATCGCCCACAGCACTTCGGTGAGGGCTTTACCCATTTTTCGCAATCATATTTTCTGGGACCGCCGTGTCATTGTCCCAGAAGTGGAGTGGCGCAAAATTCTGACTTTTTTCTTTATTATTTTACACACAATGAAAAAGAAACGAGCTTATAAATCATGATGATTCCTAGCTCCTCTCCAAGAGAATACCTAGCTTTCTCTCCGCTTACTTGTTAGTGTCATGTCCCCTACTCCAATTGGACTTGGAATAGTTTTTTTTGCTAGTTTAAGCACTTACACGGAAGGGAGGAGACAAACAGCTGGAGGAACAATTGTAAAGGGGAGAGGCAGGATTTGGATCTGGATGTGGATGTGGAATCACCGTGATTTTCTCCGGTGCCATAAGGATTTTTTTGGGGGAAAGTAAAACTATTTTTATCATCATCATTTTTTCGTATTAAAGCCACACTTTTCAAGTGCGTCTCATCCCCGTGATTGTGCAAAAGAGTTATGGCTTGTGTCTTTGTGAGTGTGTGCGGATAAAGCACCTATCTCTACTCTCCCCAATTTTTTCCCAGGTCTTCTCACAAATGCATCGGCAAACATTTTTTCCCGATGCGGGGACTTTTTCCGTGTAATTTAACCCCTCAAGCGAGGCAAAAGTTTTGGGGAAGGTGTAGTATGAGTAGTAACTCAGCCCGACTGAGGTATGAGATTGGGGCTTGGTGTACCTTTTGAAGATGAAATAAAGAACAATTTCATCTGCTCCCCTGTCCCATTCTTTAAAAGTCAACGTTATTCATCACGACTGACAATGCAGGTCATAAGGGGAAAGCCCAGCCATTTTATTGGGAGCATGACAACTCTTTTCATTTCAAGTGGGATAAGGAAAAAAGATTGAAAAACCTAACGTATGAACGAACGGATCCGGCGCAGTAGTAGTCACACTTACCTACCTTACCTAGAATCCTTCGCTGGGCTCACGCGGACGGAACTAAGGAGAAAAAGCTTACCTAATATTTTTCCCCGGAAAAGAAATTGAGATGGGAGAAGATTACCAATATGAATAAAATAAAAGTCGTCCCAGGATCCCCACTATTTCATTCGGGGGAGTACTATAAAGGAATGGAAATTGCATTTTGTGATTTATTCGGGGGAACATTGCCAAAGCTAAACTTCACATATTTCAGCTTCCGAGTAATTATCTTGTCAAAATATATTTGGAATGCATGTGAAGGGAGAAGAAGTAGGGGGTTGCGGATTTCCTCCGAGTATTTTGGAGTTTTGAGTAGGTGTAAAAAAATTTAGGTAGTCGAGAACTCTTATGGCTTGGAGTAAGGTAAACAAATCAAATGGCGCTGCTACTTTTACGCAAACCCAAAAAGTCACTTTATTTACATGTGGCACTTCAATTCACAGGTTTGGTACTGATGGGCGTCTGGAGTTAATAGAGCAGAAATTCAAATTTACGCTCGGGAACTAAATTGCTACATACATACTAGTAGTGAGTAAGTAGTTTGCACTGCATTCATTCATTCTGCAAAAGATTCCGCAGGCTTTTTTGATGTCAACGATAAACAAATAAATAATTAGTGCTGAACTAGGTCATGTAGCAGTAGTATAGGTAATCAAGTAGGGATCTAGTTTTCGATGAGCTGGATTTAATGGAAAAAGGGAGTCCCATAAAAAACCAAGTCATGCGTGCTCCTTGGCACGGACTACGGAAGCCTATAATTAAGTACGTAGGCAGTGGAGAGATTAGGTAAACTGATTTTTCGGAGAAGCTTTAGTGCTGCTTGAGAAACAGTCTATCCGAAACGGAGT
This sequence comes from Tyrannoseira gladiata, assembly GCA_027744355.1. Lineage (NCBI taxonomy): Eukaryota > Metazoa > Arthropoda > Collembola > Entomobryomorpha > Entomobryidae > Tyrannoseira > Tyrannoseira gladiata. The sequence goes on from JAHZNH010001027.1 coordinate 8,163, forward strand.
CAGCAATGGCAATACTTATGTAAGTGTGACCTTGGGCGCTTGACGAATTGCGCCGTGAAGAACGCACTGAGACGTTATGATGTGGAAGGAGTTGCTTTTCCAATAAATCAGTTTTCTCAAGGATAAGTAACTTGGTCCTGGCTCTAGTTCTGGTCGGGTCCAATTTGAGAAGTGTGCGACTTAAACTACGTCACAGTTTCTAGGATAAATATTTTTATATATTGGACTTACAAACGACGTGCAGAATCCAAGAGTCCTCCACGTAGCTCCGGCCTGCAACAATAAAATGCAGAATATGTTTAGCGCGATGATTTAGGTTGTGGTGAAGGGAGCGTGGAAAAAATCGATTCTGTTCACATCAGTTTCTCTTCAAAAGTAATAATAATGATATTAAACTTACCTAGAGGCTTCAGCCAAGGGTTTTCTGCGCGACAAGTAATTTTTTGGCCGTCATCCTCGATAGATGGGACGAGACCGAGCGTACTTCTTGTCACATTTTCCATCTCATCAGTCTCCAGACCTCGGTGATGAGTTGGCAGGTCGTCATCTTTCTGCACGGTGGATGTCATTTAAAAACAAACATGTAGAATACATTTAGATTCACTACACCGCAATTTTCACTTGGTTATAAACATATTTATTATTTGGAACCTTTGCAAGCTAGAAAAGTTTTTATTGGGGCATTGGAAGCCACAACATTACATCACACTGCAACTTTAGATGAAACGAAGGCTTAATTCGCGCCCAACCTGAGATCTCATTGAAAAAATTTGGAGCTTATGAGCCCCGGTGAAAGTGAAAGTGACGGGAGGAAAAACCGCAGGTGAAAGATGAGGTCGAGATAATGAAGGGAGATATAGACCTGAAAATTTATTATACTTCGTATGAAATTTTCATGTCAAATGTCAGAACAGCAGGAGAAAAGACGGGCGTCTCAAATTCTCTCCTTCTCATTTCTTTCTTGAAAATAAATACATAAGTACTTTTTATTTATACTGCCAACCATGCTGTACAGCCTTTGTAAAGTCTTGGGGGTTCCCACATGTCGCAAGAGCACGGGGCGCGGGCGATGCACCATCCCACACGACCTTGGTTCTTGATTAAAACGATAAGCAAGCACGTGTTCCCCGTTACACCAGTAAGTAATTTCAGTGGTTGGGCTGGAGTGAAAACGTGTTTTCACCAAAACATATGTATCCAAAATAACATGAGAACTGATGGTGAGCTCTGGAATGCAAAAACCTAGAGCCAGAGTCTAGGCTTTGGTGGTTTCTAGACCATCAACCATTATCCCTTCAGTGAAGAAAAGCCAGAATGGATTTTCTCCCTGGGAAAATTCCCCAACCAAGCAACTTCTCACAAAACCCAGGAAAGCAATAAAGTCGAGAAGGGAATTAAATTGTTCCTCCTGCTTTGCAAGACGTTTTCAGGGTTTTAATAAACAAGTCTCAGAATTTCTCAGTCAGAGGTGGGAGAAAAACGTTCGGATGGGATGTGATGTGATCCAAACCCCGAGAAATTAATGCATTATGCATGCACGCATGCATGCATGCATTCATGTGGTTTTCCTCCTTCCCATTTCACTTCATTCCACCGGGTTTAAGGTTGAGCTTGACAGAGATATGGGGAATGGAATGATCATTCCTCACGATCCCAGTCACTCTTCTTCCTTTTCACCCGGTCCCGACTCCAGCGAATTCAAGAATCGCTGACATATAGTGCGTTTTTCAGTTGACAGGAAGAAATGGTAGTTGTGAACGGTGTAGCTTTTACTTTTACCTACTCGCTTTTTCCCCTCCTCCACGGGAAAAATGTTGCATTTTATTCGCTATTTGTTTTCCCCTCCAAGGAAGGCAGACAGAGGGGCATTTTATGCATTCATTCAGGCTAATGCACCTTCCCAAAAATATGTATTGCTAAATAGAGACGCTGCCGAGACCGAGACACAACACAAAAAAAGGAATGATTTATTGGGGTTGTCACGTCTCACTTCTCCTGCCACCGTAATATACTTGTTTAGCAGTCTATTCGTAAAATGTAGGAAGTTCGGAGCTCTCACTGGGAAATTCTCTGTACAACAGAAACATACTCGTTGAATGGGATGGCGTGGCTCAGGAGAATGTGAAAGTGAGGACTTAATGGCTGGCTTTAGATGTATGAACGTGACATGGCCTCGCCTTCGAATGGGGAAGTTGGGCTGGAGAACATGAAAATGTTTGGCCCACCATTCGTAATTTATGAATAATGCTGAATCCAGTTCAGATTGATGTAATTACTTTCTATATATGTGTGTGCATGTCCACCACCCCATGAACTACTGATTTGTCGTAATGGAATTGTGTCACTGGTGTGATATAAAAGATGTGCCTGAGATTTAGCATTTTAGTTGGAATACGTTTTTTTGGAAAAATTTGAATTTAACTAATTTGAATTTGATAAACACTATTTCTACCAAATATCTTTCAGAAGGGACCTAGGCTTGTAATTTACATGGACTGAAGGTCTGAACCGCGAGTTGGTGTAAAACTTGGGAAATTGTATAGCGAATACCCCGAATTTTTATAATTGCAGCTATGGTCGATCGTCTGCGTAGGTTATTCTCCATCCCAGTCTCAAAAATATTTTCCCCCTCAACCCAACTAACGGAACAGGTTATAGGAGCCACTGTTAAGAAATACGAACTAATGTAAGTATCTGTAACTAACAAATTCAAGTCTGGACTCCCGGTGTACCCCACCCATTGCATTACTCATTCATTCAATGTTTTTCCCCTCCACTTTCAGATTCTGGACCGCTAGCGCTCAGCTCTCGATCAGAAAGCTTCCGAGAAAATTGGTCCGGCCCGGTGGAGCGAGCAAATTCAACAGGAAAGGAGTGACAGGACGGTGATGAAAAACACTTTTTCGTTTCCGACTGTCCTAATTCACATCAGACTGGGTCTGGCTTGGCGAGACGGCGGTGTGAAATGAGAATTTTTCTCTCGACAGATCGAATCACAGTTTATTGGTGCATGCCTCAGCACCGCCAAGCCACGTAACTGCAACACCATCATCATCACACATGCTACACACCAGCCAATCGTCAATCGACCGACTCAGTCCATTGAAACAAATGTCTTGGCGCC
>JAHZNH010001028.1:0-11474 GCA_027744355.1 Tyrannoseira gladiata
TGATATGGACAGCCCCTAGGAGTAAAAAGTCCATATTTTCCCCCTTGTAAATGAGCTGCCTAACGAAGTTATTATGACCACGTTATTAAGACGGATTCCAGGGAATGAAGGTCTTTCCCCACTAATTTTTGGGGGACCTCGATCCTTGGAGGGATAAGATAAAATTCAATAATGATCGCTTGCTCCCCAATCTTCGTCGGGTTTGATTTTTCCCCGGAGGAAGAAAAACTCATTTTTTTGGAGGGAGTGCCTTCAAATTTTTCAATCAATCTGCCAATCCACTCCGCCAAGCAGCCAGCCAGCCAGTTCATTACTCAGCCCTGGGAAATATAATCAATGGGGATGAAGTGGAATACCTTATTGGGGGAAATCAAGCACCAACACTAATAATATCCTGCGGCATTGGTTCTGCTTCAATTTCATCCAACTATTACCGCATTCGCACGAGTGGAGGGAAGGGAAGGGTGAAGAAAATATTTTCCCAGAAATCGTCGTTCCCATCCATTTCATACCCTTCCCGAGGATTACTTCAGCCGGGGACTCTGGTTTCGGTTTATTATTCTCATTAGGTAGAATCTTTAAGACTGGGTTTCCCCTTCCTTCGCTTCACATCCTCCTGGAGGAACAAGAGCCTTCATATCCGCATTAATTTTGCTGATAAATACTTACTACCTGTACCAAGAATTTTTAGCTAGATTCGCGGTAATTCTATTCCTTCCGTCCGCCCAAATATCAATTTTCCGTGGGGGGTCTCTTCAATCAAGCCAGATCTAATGAACATCCGCCTACCTAATTACTTATGCGTGCCTCCTCTCCTCACACGCCAAATTCAATCCACGAAGGAAATTGGCTTTCAATACAACTATACCACCGGAGCGTAGAGAAGGTAATCATCTCCCTTAAAAAAAACTGTAAAAAATTAGATTTAGTGTCTTCTACATTTTAGGAACACATTATTCCTATATATTTTCTTGAGCAAAATGAAATTTTAATCCTGGCTTCCGCTTCCGCAACACAATAGCAATTTGTCTGGAGCTTCCGGTGGCTTCTGAAGGAACCTGATGAAATTCATTAAGGGAAGTTCAACAGGGAGCCTAATGAGTTCCAGACTCCCTGGAAGTGTTTTCTTTCCCTCGGGGACTCAAGGTGCGGTATGACGTGGTGTGACATTTCCTGGAAATCCCACAATAGACAGGACAAACAGCAAAATCGAAGCAACTAGATATACATTAGTACTTCCCTCGCACTCCTGGGGCATAGGGCGACACCAAAGTTTAACTGCTTGGAAGGGACAAATGATCAGGAAGAAAGCAGAGGAAATCATGATGAAAGAATCCGTACTTCCGGTATCATTTAAATTGATTATTTGTGTAGCGGATCATGTATCCGTTCTCGAATTGCAGACTTCACCCTTTCCCCATCCCCACAAAAGCCAAAGGCTCAAAGGACCTGATCAGATCGGGAAAATGCGCTCGGAAACCAGCTGTATTCCGTCCGTACTTCCCCCTCATTTCGGAGGCATTTATACTTATGCATCCGAGAAAAACAGGAAACTGCTCCAATGACTGGCAGTATAAATGGGACAATATAAAAATAGGAGAAATGGAAAAAGTAAAACAACAGCCGTTCCCTATCCATTCAGTCACTTCAAATTTCTCAAGGAACTGGAATAATAATGTATTTACTCAATAAATTGTACTATTCATGCCACGATCCTGATCCTGGAGAAGAAGTATATTTGCTGGTTTTGAATCTAAATTAATCCTAATTGCCCCAATGAAGTGAGTGTGACTCTTCGCAAAAATATTCCCCCTCAGGTCCCAATAAACAGTCCTAAGCGCTGTCCATATCAAACGTCAAATTTTTGGATTTTTCAGGCCCCCCACCCCCCTTTGTCACTCGCTTATACATAATAGGATAGGGTATGTGAAGCATTATGTGTCACGCAAAGCCTTGACCCCCTACCCACCCTTTTATCAAACGTTTGATATGGACAGTCCCTTAAGATTGTAGATCCATGAATGATCTAATTCTCATCATGCTTGTCCTAACTCCGTCCTAAGTATTTAGTATTTACTCCCTTCAAACAAATCTGGGGGTACATAATTCCACGGGCTAACTAAATACTTCATCAACCCAATTTCCCTCCATTTTTTTGCACGCCCTTGTCTTCCCAAAGGAGAACTCCCAGACTGCTACGGTACACCCCTACAGCTTATAAACTAGATTTAGAAATTATGTCTACTATTGTATAAGTTGTCTCCAGTACCAGTACCGGGGTCTGGAGAGGTTCAGTTCAGCTCCTTTTCCAACAGCTTTATGGAGCCATTCATGTCAATTTACAAAAACCTTTCTCAAATCGACCTCGACTTGATGCACTCTCCACTTCATGGATGCGATCTTCCCATCACGTTATATTTTATCTCTTTCCTTTTTCATTTCAAAGACCCACATCTATTTATCTACTTACTTATCTATCTACCTTGAGTCCTTGAGTGTCTCAACTTATCTTAGGAGGGGAATCCTAGAGGATGAAGAAAGGGGACAAATTCTCCTTTTCATCTTCCTTCCTTCCATCCAGACACATTCTCATCGTTTCACTTGATGAAAATCAGAATCAGTCTCTGTCTCTGTCTCTACCTTCGAGAAACCCTTTGAAGTTCAGAATGTTTCTGTCTCTTCTACTTATCTACTTCGTTCTTTTCCCCATCCCACGAAAGATTTTCATTTCATTTGAATCATCCCGCTTGAAAAGGGAAATGTGAAGCGAGTCTTTAATAGTCACGCCATAATGCACATCATTTAAAAACTTTGATGTCGATATTGATGTCCCCCACCCATCTCATCTTCATCATCTCCATCAACCTGATCTCTCCACGTGCTTATTAATGTCGCTATCGAAGGTAGTGAAAGTGGATGAGTACCTACTTCTACTCCTAGTTATTTCCCCGAATCGCAAATGAGATCCCCTTCATTCATTTCACTGGAAGCATGAGCTCCAGCTAAGTAAACCCGATTTGATGTTTTTGTAACATCCGGATCCGGAAGACCTACAATAATCACAACTAACTAAAGTAAATGAGGAGTCGCGACGAGACTGGAAGATTTTGATTAGATATTCAACTTTCCCGAATCCGCAGTTCCTCCCTGACCCCCCCGACAAATCTTTCTTTTGCTTCATCTCGAATTATGAAAATTAACTGTCTCGAGTCTAACGTTCAATATTGAATACATCTTCCAGGAGATTTTTTCTCAAGACTCCCATTCAAGTACTTAGTTTTCTCATTTCAAGTAGATATTCTCCTCGGAGCCAAAGGACCCATTGAATGGTCCCACCTCAGCCCCTTTGTCCTCATTCATTTTCCCTAAGCCTTATCTGCACTTATCATCATTTTTATTATGGGGCACTAAACGGGCTTTTGTTGCAGTCCCCGAACTCACTCGCTTTTGCATACTACTCTATATCTCGTTTCCTTCAAAAGCCTGCCAAAAACGAAACGGTAGCGCCTACAATACAACCTCGCTAACTATCTACTTCCATTCAGTTAAGTCTACTGAAACTGGACGTGCATAAGCCAGGACATAGCTTTAAGATTACTCCAGAAGTGGAGTCAAGGAAAAAGTCATAAATGGCGAGAGCCGTGCCAACTCCACTCAAGCTCTCCTTTGGGCATAGGGCTTAGCACCCGCTTCTACCATGTGATATTAGCATTAGCATAGCCATCGATAAGCGCAAACCAGACATTAGAGCCACGCCAATGCCAAAGGGCAGCTTTAGATTAGCTGGGGTAATGCCTTTCATGTTTCCTTTCCGCATTCATTTTCTCCCCTCTAGAAAATGCGCGACACGATAATAATGACGTGGAATTGATATCGCGTCGAAAGCTATGAATTGAATGCGTTTCTCCTCATGAGTACTAGAGCTGGAAACAGGGCATGGCACGACGAAAAAATTCAAGGCAGGGCAGGGTCTTCCAAAAAATTCAATTTCAGTTTCAGGGGACCAGGATAAATTCAGGTTCAAGGCAGGGCAGGTAAAAATTTTCAAGTTCAGGGCAACTTCAGGGTTGAACCTTTAACGAAAATTCACTTTAGGTGGAATTTTTCAGCTATTTTATTTTCAATTATTTTATCTTCCGCCAGTTTGAGTACAAAAACTTATTCAAATTTCTAGCTTTTATTATTGTTTTTTTGAAAAAATCTCCCTGCAGGTCAGAAAAAAATCGAAAAATTTCAATTCAATTTCAGGTTCAGGGCCTGTCCTACCTTGCCCTGAATTGAATACAATTGAAAATTCCCTGATCCCTGCGCCCTGATTCCAGCTCTAATGATTACTATGTATATAGTCGACTCGTGTCGAATTCGGAAACATTTTTTTTTTCTCCCAGTCCTTAAGTCAAGATAAGGGTAAACATTTTATTCGACACTACTAGAACTAGAACAGCACCAGCACCCGTCGCGCCTGTTTCCCCTTTTTTACTCTTCCATGTATCAACATGGAGTTATCGAGCCACACCATCATTCTCTGTGGCTCAGTCCGGCGTTTTCGCATCACCATCATCGTCGTATAATCGCACTCATTCGTGATGTGTATTTATTCTACTCGGCTGTGGAAGACAGATTCTCTTGAGGAAAGTTGGCTGTTGCTGTGTCCTCCTTTCCTCGGAAAGTTGTTTCCCCCCTGAACAGTTTTGATACTCTTCACTTGACGTCTGTCAATAAATAAATGGAGGCTGGAGGGGATGATCACGATCTCCCTCCAACGAAAATATGCAATTCACCAAGAAAAATTCCCAGATGAATAACGTTTCACTTGCAGAGCTCCATTCCATGGCTCAGATCATTTCAATCCTCCCAGGAAAGGAAAAAAATTTCCAGGGAAATTCCCTCCATCCTTATTCCTCATTGGTTCAACTTTATCCTTTATCCTCTTCAAACCCTGGCCAATGAATATGACATTGTCGAATGATGTCTTCTGAAGTTATCTGAGTCTTCTATCTCTTCTCAAGAGCCTACTGCACCCACCACCTCGCACAACTACGAAGCTTTGGTGCACCTCGCTTCAAATCCTACTTCTCATGATCTCGATCGCTCTTTCTTTCTGGGGTGACCTGCTAAATATCTCATCAACTTTTCATTTTCACTCTGTGCCAGCCTTCTCCTCCACCGAAAAAAATCCTCATCCGTCGCACCAGTTCCAAAACAATTTTTCTACTTCCCGTTCTCCCTACATGAGTCCGAGTGACAGGGGGTCTCCCTGGGTCTCGGTTCTTGCTCCTCAGAGTTTTGAGCAAGTAAATAAGGTCACATCACAATACATATTTTTCTACTCTGGCAAAAGGCAACTAAAAAGGTATAGCTATCTAGAGATCCGCAAAAAAAGAAGAATGTGTACAGACCGGAAGAGAAGCCAGCTTGATAATAAAAACGTATTTTTCTTCAAAAACATTCCCTTCCTACTCCGGCTTTTGGCTTCATGTCCTTATGAATACTTGTCTGTCTTGTGTTATGCATGTTTTCAGCACATCACATCACATCACCGGAAGGATTTGCACGTCACTCAAAAGCGCATCTCACATTATTATCGAAGGAGACATAAAAACCTTGAGAGCTTCCCTCCCATTTCTCTCCATTTTTTACATGCGAAATTACATTACAAGGGAGACAAAGACACCCGACTTGGACTCGGACTTGGCTAGAGAAGAGAAGGGAAATCCTTCGAGAGTTTTATGAACTAGAAAACTTGCTGGTCTGGGACAAAGAAATATTTAAGTTACTGCTGCGACACAGCTGCGTCGACATCCTTCCATCGTCCTCCTCCTACTAGAATGAGGAATGAGCTCAGGATCCAAAATTCAATTCCCTATTCTTCCCCCCCCCCCTAGGAAACTTTAAATGGTAGTAAAAACTTCAAACTCGCTCTTAAAAACATTATTCCGTCTTTAGAACCCGATCCCCCTCCCAATAAAATTATATTTATTGGCCAAACCCAAAACAAACTTCCAACTTGGGGGGGGGGGAAGTTGGAAGAAAGTGGGAACTCTTTTCTCAAAAACACTTTATGGGACTACGAAAGTGTTGGGGAACATGACTTTAATTCTCCCCCGCATTTGAATAAATAATGCAGAAACGTGTCAGGAGCAGACCAAAAACTGCAACAATCTGCTGCGCTCTGATGGCGAAGTTGTAAATAAATATTTCTCCTGGGTGCGAAAATACTTATATTCATGGAAGTAGAGTTTTGGAAGTGGGGGTCTTACTTGAAGCCTAGTGACAGCCTTATTTTGGGACGCCTCAGGTGTAAAACAAAAAATAAGATTTGTCAATTTAGTTAGTCGAGTGAAATGTGAGAAATTCATCCAATTCGAGCAGGGAAATGTGAATAGTAAATGGCTAATGGGATGCTTGTCACGATGCTGATGAGATAGATGGGTGCATAAAGGGATGCGCTCGCCTCAAGCCAAGCCAAGTCTCTTGGAATTAAGTCCCTTTTCACTCATCCCCTCCCCAAAATCTAATGAACGAATTCAAGTCTAGAACACGGCCCACTGAAAGAACTAACAAGGCACCATTTCGAAGTTAAAATGTCTTCCCAGACATGAGAATGGTCGGAACTAGTCGATTTCAACCTCCTTTTTACGAATCTGGATGAATTAGTTTGGCAATGGCTGACAGTTAAAAGATATGAGCGTTACAAGTCGTAAGGATGATGCTGTATGTTAAATGTGAACGGCCCTTACACTATGCAAACTAATCTTCCAACGACGACTCAGCAGTGAATGCAAGGGCCGTTCACACGCTACTCACGAAAACCAGCGAGTACAGAGCGCACCATGCAGGCTGCTTCACCACAAAGAAACGAAACGTCTACAGAATGAAGCGGGTTAGCTCCACAGAAGAAAGCAAAATCTGGTTCTGGAGTTCTGGTGCACTTCCCCCCCAAAAAAGGTTTTTTTTCCTGCTGAGGCTGGGACAAAACAAGGACTTTCGCTTGTTCCCCGGAACCCAGAATCCAGGAATTTTTGGTTGGTTGGTGCCCCCGTTCCATTTCAATGTCTACCCCAGAAAATAAGAGAGATGTTGTTGGGGTGGATGGAGGACTGAATGGATTGCTGGCTTGACTTGAATCACTTTCGCAGATTCGCAACAACCACTAGCATTCTTGCGGTTCTTTCGGTGCGAATCCGGAGGAATAGAAGAAAACTTTTTTTCCTTTCGTGAGCAATCCAGTGCATTTGTCATTTCAAGCACGTCTAGCTGGACTAATGCGCTTTGTGCTGGATTAATTCTCCCTTTGCCTGCCATCATAATCACACATAATTGCAGTCCCTATTCTTCCCTATTCATTTTCCCTCCCCAGGAAAATTGATTGATCAGAAGTTTGACTGACTGCGAAAAAAACTTTTTGTTGGGATGAAGAGAATGCCTGTAATTGACATAAATACAGATCTGCTCCTACTCGTAGTTTTTGCTGACGTTGAATGCGTTGAAAAGGTCCCTTGGGGAAACAACTATTTATTTATTTAGTTCCTTTTATGGTCGTGTGTAGTTTTAAACTATTTGGAACAACAGAATTTTGGCACATCACATAATTAGTCATAATTTATTCAGAGCCACTCATTAGAGTAAGAGTGCCCCCAGAATAAAAAAACTTCAGAATGGAAAAATAAAACCGTAAATTCACTTTCCATTTCCTGAAAATGCTCGCTCATCGGAACGAGTGAGCCCCATCTCAATTTTCGCCATTTTCATTAAATCTCCTACAATAAAGTGGACAAGGTGATGGGGACATTTCAAAAAAGGGAAGTATTCTATAATTTTAGGGTGTACTGGAGCCAACTGAGAATTTGCGGTTTTTCCGATCCGAACTCGCCCACGCTACAATTAGTGGGCTTCCTTTCCTCTTTCAGTCCTCCTTTGGGTTGAAGCCGGGCCTTACTTTTCCGTCGGGAGTGGTGCTTTCACCGAGGAAAACAAAAAAAAATGCGTACATGGGCAGCATTCAGGAGGAGCGTATTGAGTTGCCTTCCTGTGGGGTAACGGGAGACACGAAACCCGTGGGGAAACAATGCCATTTTATAAAGCGGTACAATTTCCTATTCACTCCTTCAGGCGTAATTACGGCTCCAGAATGGAGAAGTGTGCTCAACTCTTTCAAGCTCATGCTTGCGAAAGTACAAACTCAAAAACTCGATCCTTCTACTCGTTCCCTGGACCTGAGCTCCATCCATCACCAGCTCCAGCTCATTTAATTATCACGTGGGCGAGAGGAGGAGCAGCGTGCAGAAGTAATTTACTTATAATATCCCATCCATCCTATTACGATTCCTCCGCGGAGATAACAAGATTGTCGCCGTTGAGGACGACAGCCCGTAAAGTGCTTCAATTCACCTCTTCACGACTACACACATCCCACATGAATACCTTTTTGTTTTTTTGGGGAGGGGAATGTTGGAAACGCTTCGCTGATTTTGATGGGGATGATCAAATCGAGAAGGCACTCTACACTTCAGGACCAGGACTGACAAAATAATTAAAAAGTGGTTCTTATCCGAATGAAAAAAGCACGCTTAATTTGACTACTCCCACGCACATTCATTCCACTTCCACAATGATAATGGGGCTTGTTGGCTTGTGCCTGTTGCGCATTTCAAGCCTGAGCCTGAACAGGGAAAATCCAATAAAAAGGCTCATCTTGAGCTTCCCGCAGTTAAAAAAAATAGGAGGAGAGCAACGTACTTAACAAAGTTAACCTATCCATCCTATCCTAAGTCTTTAAGTAATTATATCAGAATCTACTTAATCACACCAGAACCGAAAAAATGACAACTTTTTCCAGCGTCAAAACTGATAAGAATGGTCGGACAGGATTAAATTGCGCCAAAGAATTCGATAAATGTCATCTAATCTGGACCTCATCTTCCTGGTAATTATTGACCTCTGGAAGAATTCAGTCAGGAAGTACAATTAACCAATAGGAATCTTCAAGATTTTTTCCAGCAGAAGTAGAATTTCCAGCAGTTCCAGCGTGCTCAGTCATTCCCTTACGGTGCATATGCCTACCTGCTCCGTTCCTATTCCTAGCTTAACTTTTCTTGTTCTCAACTCCCAACTCGTCAAGATGGAACCACACTCCATAAACACGGAGACTCTATAGCTCCAAGCACTAATTTAATCCCTTTCCCCATTCCATTCGTCGTCCTCATCCCCATTCCCGAGTTTAAAACAATGCGAGTGTAACGGTAATGTAATACGAGCCGCCGCGAGGAATAGGAATCCCCCCAGCTTAACAAGCCTGCACCAGCTCGCTCCTTTCGTCAGCATTTTATTTTCCTCAGAAGTCAAGCCCACATCTTGCCTCCTTGCTTATGGATCGAATGAGTTGAGTTGAGATGAGAGCTTTCCATCATCCTCGATCCTCCTCCTCATTTCCGAGATCCGAGAAGTTTTTGCTTTTCATCGATGGAATTCCGAATCCGAAGCCGACTCTCCAAATGAAAACAAGACGGAGCTACATATTCACTAAACAAACTCGTCGTTCACGGCTTCACGGAGCAAAACAATATTTTCCCCAAACATAAACACAGCATTAAATTGTGAAGCCATTCATTTCGCTCTGGTGTACTCTTCTCCTCCGATTCACCTGGTCCCAAGTATAAGCCATCTCGATCAGTTACTCAAGTAGAAAAACAAACAAAATAACAAACTTTTTTTCAAGAAACTGTGCCACGCCACGCCACGCCAAACCAAAACCAGGCAGGACTGACTCATACTTCAGGCACCCACATGCGTCACCCAGCCCCAGCCCCACAGTTTCCTTCACTCACTCAGTACGCAGTCAGCGATATCGAGTTGTGTTTTTGCATTAGTGCGAAAACCAATACTTTACCTGCGACTCTAAATAAAATCCCCGAATGAGATACACTACACTATAGTCACGTCTCGACTCGCAAGCTTCCAGGATCCGAAGCGAAGCCCCGTGGCGGTTCGGTTGTGAACACAGCAAATATTGACTTTCCTTAAATGAAATACACTACACTATAGTCACGTCTCGACTCGCAAGCTTCCAGGATCCGAAGCGAAGCCCCGTGGCGGTTCGGTTGTGAACACAGCAAATATTGACTTTCCTTCCTGATGATACATTCATTCCTTCTCCTTTCGAAGCTTCCCCGAAACTCAGTCCATCCATCCAGCCATCAGTCGAAGTCGAATCTACAGCCTTTCCAGTAATTTATGTGACCATTAGAGCGAGCATCACAGTCACCATTTCCCACCTCATCCAATCCAATTCAAATAATTCCATCACTTTATCCCGCGTAAAAAACCACTGTCGCTCGAATGTCCTTCAAGTTGCAGTAATGATTACCCATTTTTTTCCGCATCGGATCCCCTCAATACCTACCTCCGACCCCCGACCACTTTTAAATAAAAAGCTCCTCATTGTGGAAAATATTTTTTCCCCGTGAGGACTCCCCTACTTTGTGGGGGATTGGGTCTGGTTCTGGTTGGGAAGAAAACTTGGAGCCTCATTATTATTATTAAGCAACTTTTCCTTGCTCGATAGTCGATCCTCGTTAAGAAAAAATAAACTTTTTTCTTTCCAACCGACTTGCGTCAGTCTTATTTCCCGAAAAATGCAAATGAGCCCCCCCATTCCAGATCGACTATCCAAGATGCCTCGCATCCCCACCATATCACATCCTACCAGGCTGCATCATCATCATCATCAATATCTCGTAAATAAATAAGTTTATACTTGCACAGAACAGACTCACTTCTCCAATTTCAGACGGGGGTAATGCAGGAATCCAGGCGGAGGAGTTCACAACATCATCATCATCTTGTCTCATCATCTCATCGAAGCATCTTCAAAATCTTCAAATGTACGCACTTATGTTCGCAGTAAGAAGGTACAATTCCCTACGGATCACGTCTAATTCTACAACTACACAATACTTAAGTGAGTGCATCAAGCCAGTCATCTCATCTCATGAGATCCAATCCCAATTCTAATTCTAATTCGAAAACTTCGAGCAGAGCTCTCCGAGAGAGAAGCCACTACATGAATACACATGTAGTAGTAATTTTCTGCAACTTTATGGCTCATCATCCTACTCGACTCACTAGGTAACACTTTGAAGTGGCAATGTCCTCCCAGACATGAATGAATTAGGTTGTCAATGGCTGGCCGTTAAAATATATGAGGGTTACAAGCCGTTAGGATGATGCAGTATGCTAATGTGAACGGCCCTTACAGTATGCAAACCAATCTTCCATCGGCGACTCAGCAGTGAATGCAAGGGCCGTTCACACCTTACTCATGTAAAGGAACGAGTACAAAGCTGCACCATCCAGGCTGCATGCTGTATGCTAAAGTTATCGTACATTGCCTAACGATTTTTAACCCTAATATCTTTTAACCGTCAGCTATTGACAACCTAAATCATCCAGATTCGTGAAAAGGAGATTGAAAT
>JAHZNH010001029.1:0-13862 GCA_027744355.1 Tyrannoseira gladiata
TTAAAGATTTTTATAAGAGTGAGGAGCAGGAGCTCTAAGTTCGAAACTAATCCATCACCAAGATTAGTGATTGATTTGCATAAGCAGGGAAAAAATACCTTAGGGAAGGAATGCAATGGCTTAGGTGATTTTTGTAAGATAAGGAAATTAGTTAATCATTTTTTGCTCTTGTTGTGCCATCTTCGATGGCTTCGGTTTTCCCTCACTTCAAAATTTTTTTTCGTGTTTAATACTGTCGCTCTTCTCTTCATTGTGCCGATTTATTTGCCAGAGGAATGCCATAGGGAGAATATGTAGGGAAGCGAAATAAAGTATTGGGGTTCTGTAGTAGTAGTTCTTCCATTCTGTTGAAGGAGGTGAAATATTCATGACGAGAAATTGATTTTAAAACTATCTCTTCTTCCGTTTTTTTCTCGGTGGGAAATTATAGGCGATCGCGCAGCAACTCCAGCAACAGGGCCTAGGATTACAACACGGGCTGCAACAAGCACTCCAGCAACTCATCATGTTTTCGCAAACAGCCGGAGGAGGGGCTCCTCAAATTCCCCCGCAGTTTTACTTGCAGAACAGCGTTCAGGTAAGTATTTAAGGAAGTATACCAGCACTTAATTTTAATCGACATGATAACTTTCTTGAATCATGTTTTCGCAAACAGCCGGAGGAGGGGCTCCTCAAATTCCCCCGCAGTTTTACTTGCAGAACAGCGTTCAGGTAAGTATTTAAGGAAGTATACCAGCACTTAATTTTAATCGAATCGATAACTTTCGTGCAAAGTGAACTGGAATTCTGCAAACTGGATTGGATTTCCATTCCTGATTTTTTTTAAATTTAAATTTTCTTTTGCAGCAAGCAATGGCTCTGCAGCATCAAATGCAGAAAAGCCAGCAGTTGGGGCACTCTCCAACTCCACCGCATCCCGTACACCAGCACCACATGCAATCATCTCCTCACCATCAACAGTCACAGGGTGGTCATCACGGCTCGATGAATAATAACATTATCAACTCCAATAACAACAATAATAATGCCAACGGCAACAACAACATCTCTCAGCAAAATCAACAGTCCAGAAATGTCATTTCTCCGTCACCGGGATCCCCGCCCCAAACTAACGTGCAACATCACGTCAACTCATCGACTCCCCGACTCATTATGGAGCCTCCTATTGATGAGACAACGGATTTGGAAGAACTCACCATCAACAGTCACAGGGTGGTCATCACGGCTCGATGAATAATAACATTATCAACTCCAATAACAACAATAATAATACCAACGGCAACAACAACATCTCTCAGCTTAATCAACAGTCCAGGAATGTCATTTCTCCGTCACCGGCATCCCCGCCCCAAACGAACGTGCAACATCACGTCAACTCATCGACTCCCCGACTCATTATGGAGCCTCCTATTGATGAGACAACGGATTTGGAAGAGCTGGAGCAATTCGCCAAAACCTTCAAACAACGAAGGATTAAACTGGGTATGAAAAACAATGAATTCATTTGATTCATAATATTATTATTTGCATTCCCCCTGATACATCTTTGCATTTGTTGTTTTCAATTTGAATTTTACCATATTTATTCTTTTATGTACTTGTGTGTTTTCTTCAGGTTTTACACAGGGTGACGTAGGACTAGCCATGGGGAAGTTGTACGGGAATGACTTTTCCCAAACCACCATTTCCCGATTCGAAGCTCTTAACCTCTCTTTTAAAAACATGTGCAAACTGAAGCCCTTGTTGCAGAAGTGGCTGGAGGACGCCGATAACTCCCTCAATAATCCAAGCGCACTCTCCAATCCTCACACTACCCCGGAAACTATCGGCCGCAGACGAAAGAAGCGCACCTAAGTTTTTACCCTTAGTTGTCAAACCTGATTCTGAAATTTGACATTGAACTGCAAAACAATAACTTGGTCAAAAATGCTTTCGTCTCTTTCTCTTTTTGACTCTCTCTGCATTCTTCTTCAACTTTTTCCAATCTGTCGTTTCCTTCAAAAAGTGAGGTTGTACATTGGTTTTGTTTTCTCTTTTTCTACCCCCATGGAGCAGGCGGCAGAAAGAAAAGCGTATAAATCCTCCCAGCGCTGGCATGGGTAGTCCAATAGGAAGTCCTCATCCCCCCATGCATCCTCAGCATGGACTTTTCTCGCCTCATGGGATGAACTTAGGATCCTCTGGGGGTCCGTTGTCTCTGGTCACCGGGTATGGTGGCTCATCACCACCCCCGTCGTCCACTCCCATTATTAAGACTGAATAATAATCAAAAGTTTTTTTCCTAAAAATTACTCTATACCGGTAATAACTAACCTTTAAAGAAAACTATGCAGTGTTGTGTGTGTGCATAATAATAATATTTGGTTTAGCTCTTAAAGTACAGAAATTAATTTTTTGCACTATACAATTGTAAATCCCAAACATTTACTTACATTTTACAGAGGAAATGTAGGTTAAACTAATGATGAATTCTTTTTAATTTTTATTTGTTTTGTTCCAGCTTTTTTAAGTTTTGAACAAACATCTTTTATATATAAAAATACATTATGTTTTATTTGAAAAGTTTAAGAAAATCGATATATTTACATATTATTACAATAATATTTTCATTTACTTAAGTTTTTATTTGTACATGAGTATCAACTATATTGTTTTGTATAAAATATTATTATTTATCTTATTATTTCAATTAAAAAGTAATTGAGCGATTTAGATCTTTTTGTTTGCCAGTTTTATTTTCGCATTATTACTTGTGCTAAATTTTTGCATGGTATTTAGGGATTATGATCGACTCATGCATTTTAATTAATTCAATTAATTTGACAGGTGTATGCCAAAAAAATCCAAATAGTGCATATGAAAGCATATCGTATGAAAACCCAAACCCGGTTCGATGATTATATAATTAGGACACCCATGCAACCAAAATGGATGCAATTTTTTCGGACCTCTTTCCTACGGCACTCGTTATCCACGGAATATATATAACTGCCTGTCGCAAACAAGACAACATAATTAATTTTCCTCGTTAACCGATCCAGAGACAGTCCGAGAAAAAATGCGAGATTTCGTGACGAAATAATTTCAGTGTGGTGTTTCAACGAAAACTTTTAATTTCTCCATCCTGATTACCATGCTCGTCTGTGTTTGCCACTCTGTTTGCATACAGGTTTCTGGAAAACGTATAATTTGCCAACAAACGAGAACCATGTGGCGAGAGGAAAGAGCAGGATGCAAACAAGCACAAAATGATAGATGACTTACTTATATAGGTGTGCACATTTAATGAATTGTCCGTTCGTTCACGAGGAATATAGGTGACTGGGGATGGGATATTATTAATGTGAATGCAATTAAATCGCCAAACTTATCATCTCCGTTTTTTTTTCTTCCGTACCTCCAAAATTGCCCGCTCCCAAACAGATTGTCAAAATACTATGCTTCTTCTTCACCAGACAGGGATAAGTAGTGATCCCAAGAAGATTTTTTTAAAAATTTGCCCTGTCGTGTCGTGTGAAGTCTAGACGAATTACGTTACTACTGATTCACTGCAATTTCGAATCGATGGGTAAGTAGAAGGGCAAAAAGGTGCCTCCCAACAATCCTTTTTTTCAAATGCATGCAAATAAGGTGTCTGTCTTTTTCCCCTTAATTAATTCATTTTGCCAGTCCTCATTTGAAAAAGGTCCATTTAGTAGTTGATGTAAATGTGATGATGACTTTCTTAACTTTTTCATCCCGTCATTTGCATGTGGCACCCAATTATTCGGTTAAAGCATCGTATAATTAAGTTTACTTTTCAGATGTTTACTCATCTATACATATGAACGGACATTTCAATATTTGCATACGGACTAATGATTATGTATTTTCCTCTAATTACTCATGCAAACCATGAAACAGGTTAAGAATCAAGAGTATAATACTTAGTTAAAGAGATATGAGGAATTGGAGGTGTAATAGCAATTTCCCAACTTTTTTTTCAGCTACAGCATAAATACTCACTACTTAGCAGTGGTCCAGGTTTTTTCAGTCACGTCAGGAGTCAGGATAACAACTTCATCACATCACAATCTGCTCTCCCATCATTATCGTCTCGAATGAACAGTGTAATTTCTAGTAGGAGCAATAAGATAAGTAGTGTACTGGACATTTTTCCTTAAGAGAGTTTGGCGATCTGCTCACTCATTAATGAAACCCGACCACGACTACCCGACTTCAGAATGAGGCTTTCAGAACTTAATTTCAGACTTCCAGACATAAAAAATATGTTCTTTTCCTCCTACGCCATTTGTCTCGTTGAGGAGAAGGATGTTTTGTGTGTCTCATTATTATTCAGTATTTTTTAAGCGGCATGGGTAATAATATGGCATGGCAAACACTCGATAGGTACTTCAATCTTGCAGTTGCAGTGACCTGTGATAATAATATTTTTACTTTAGTTTCTCCACAAAATAATATTCAATATTATTTCTGAATTTCCATGATGACTCACGCTCATTCCCTAAATGCATTATACATTTCTTATTTCTTGGGTTATACGCGGTGCATCTTTGTTCTCAAGATTACCGACAGGATTTTATGAGTGAAGTCGAGTATTAGATTCTACTTACTGTTTCCAAGCGTTTTTGGAAGATTAAGGGCTCCCCAAAAAGGTAAATAATTTTATTGAATCAGTTAACGTTTCGTTGGTTGACACACACTGGTGTAAGGAATCAGGATCATTGTCGTTAGAGATCATCGTGTAGTAGATAAGTGAAGGATTTAATATTTAAAGTATTTATTTACTTGGAGGACTTTCCATAAGAGCCTCCAATACGTTAAATATGTCATATTCTAAAAATAAAATTAATCGTGTGTTAAAATATCAAGCATTCTTCATGAAAGAATGCATTGGATAGCATTTATTTTTTAAGAATCACTCAAATCATTTAAGATACGCGCTCCGCGTGTTGTTTCAAAATCACGGTGAAAAGTTCCTAAAACTTGTAAAATAATATTTGAGAAAATGACACTCAGATCCTATCTATAGATAGACTACAGTCCTGTATCAAAAGGGGAAGTGTAAGTAAGTACTTATTCATATGGTAATTAAGTAAGGTGAACTTAATATGGTGAAATTAAGCGAGGGAGGAATTGAAATAGTAGTTCCATTTTTTGACAAGGTTGTCGTTAAATGCATATCGAAAACCCAATCACACACATTTTTACGGAGAATTAGAGAAAAAATGCGGACTCTCGCTTCTTATTACGATTATTAGACAAATCAAAGGATAGGAGGAAAGGTAAGTTTTAAAATATACTTATGGAGGTAGAAGAATTTGGTAATGTGAAATATAATAGGTACTTGAGTAAACACAACAAACCAAACATGAAGTAATTAACATATAATAAGGACGATTGGTCATCCAATAACTTAGTATTGATAAAAATCGTAAGGTCAGGATGAAGTAAGTACAATACACAGGTTAGGGAATAGACGCGTAGAAAGATATTTGGTACTTTTATTTTTCGGGAAATTCATTTTAGAAGTTAGGGTTATGGACTTTCAACATGCTTACAAACAAACCTAAATTTTCTCCTTTGATGAAACCCCCTTTACCTGCGCGTAGGCTCTTTAGGAATTCTCCACAAACAATATCAATAAACATTTTTACATGTGCGCGTTATTCTATTTAATGCATATGAATGAATCTACAATACTTACTCTTGTAACGTAAGTCCTAATTTAACGAACTCAATTTATGAAAAAAATATTTTAAAATAGTCTGGAGAAAATTGCGGAACGAAAAAAACAAATGGTGGAAAATATGTAGAAAGGTATTCCTAACTTTGCATGGGAAACCAAGCAAAGCTAAATTATTTTAAGTGTTTTCCAATTGAAAGTAAATAAAAAGGAATGTTTAGAAAATGTACAGGAAATACTAGTTAGGAAATAATATCACCGTAAAAGTATTAAATATTTAAAGGCTAATTAAGAATAAAATGTGAATCTAAAAGTGTGAAATAAAAACTTTTTCCAAAAACGAATAGTTTTAATTCTGGCAACTTTATTTTCGAAAGCATTTCATACGCGTTCTTGATACAGTGAACAAATTAAATTCATGAAAATGCTTCAAAGAATTCTCAAAATAATCTTCTCTCATAAAAATATAATCATAATTTAATTCACTTAATACAATAACTATCTACGAATCCCGTTCCAGATGAAATGAAACTTTTTTTGCGCGGTTGGGGCACCTTGCGACGGATGTTGAATTGAGTTTTATTCTACGAGACGGACCTTTTCCTAACAGGTAAGTCTAACTGCAGTAATTTATAATTATTGCACTTGAAGGCAGTGAATGATTATGATTAGTTTACGTTTCACAACTAAGTAAAATGGATGGTCTCAAATATTTCTTCTGGTGCCGAGTATGTCATCCCCATTGCTATCTTCGGACACACGTCCAGAGCACAAGTCCATGCCAGCATCCTCCGTTTGCGGTATCATTTTTATATTATCCGTGAGTTTCCGTGACACTTGTGCGAATTCCTTGTTGGTCTGAACAATTTTCTCCAGTTTCGATATCAACTCGTAATCGGGGACCACCGTTTTCGACCAATCCAACCCCAAGATTTTGCCAATCATGTTTCTTAGATTGAGAAGCTGAGAACAAAATTAATCACATTTTATAATCTTAATGACAATAATAAATAAAAATATTAAAAATAGTAATCAAATTATTTAAAAATTACCTGCGCCTCTCTTCTACTCGCCTCCAGCAGATTTTTCTTCGTTGCATTCAATTCCTGACTGAGCTTTTGGAATGCGTGATCGTGCAGATCACGTTCTTGAGTAGTGGTATCCCTATACGATTTCAACTGGTCCTTGAGGAAGCTCACCTTTCGGTTGTATTTGCACCGGAGAAGCTCCAGCTCATTAAGTTTCCTCTCGGTATCCTCGATCTTGCGGGCTCTCTCCAAGGCTATAATCTATTTACAACAAACGATTTCCATTAACATCATGAAGGCGTTCTCGGATTTTACAGAAAATCGAGTGTTAACTCTGCAATAAATTAATGCAATATTATTGCGAAATTCACATCATAATTATTACGCCACTGATTCATGGTTTCACCAATACAACGCAACTCCTCAGAATCTCCTCTAAATGCTTTAATTATTATTTTCTGGCCTTTTTGGGGTAATTACACACATCCTATGAGGAAAATACCTTGTATTCTGCAGCATCGGCTAGTTGAGACTTCAAATCCTTAATTGTCACGCGAGCCTCTTTCAAATCCAGCTCAAGACGCTCCACTTGCTTCATAAGTTTCTTTGCTCTCGCACAAGACTCGTCTCTCTCCAACTCCAAACTTGTTCTCAACTTTACGCTCTCCTCAAGGACCATTATTTTTTTCCGTAGCATTTCCAAGTGCAAATCTTTCTTTTCGAGTTGCTCCTTCAGAGTTCTTAATCTCCTCTGGAGCTGGTATACTGTCGCAGTCTGAAAAGAAGCATTGAAGGCGAAATAACAAATTACGGATATTGACGGTTGGGTCTTTTTTTGAAGTAGCCCATTACAATTAAATACATGACAATCATTTGAAGAGCACTAATAATAAATTGGTGGTGCTTTAAAGTACTTATTTATGTGGCTTATTTGCTACTTTTTTTTTGACAATCTTAACTTACTTTGTCCGCTAGCCGATCTCCTTCCAGTTTTGTCAGTTGCTCAGCCCGAGCAAGAAGAGCGTCCGTTTGCAAGTCAAAGCCAAGCTCCCTGGACACCTCATCCAAACCCACGATGCCTCCGAGTTTTTCCAGAAATTGCATAAACTAAATAAATACATTTTTAAACCTCAGCAAATTACTAAAGTTGCTCAACGTACGCCCAGAAATGCTTTCTTTACTATAGCCAAAGTCCAGATAAGTTAATTACATCAGACACGAGTCATCAATTTGAAATTACATTTTACTACAGATCTCTAGACTCCATTTATATAGGTACAACTTAATGATCCAACAATTTCCTTAATTTGCTCTTGTTGTTTTTTTGTTCTTCCACTAATGAATGAAAAGTCTTTCCAGCAAATTACCGAGAGTGAGAGTGGCTTTCTCTTTTTTTACCCATAGTGCTCTCACTACTACTACTACATTCATTTCCCAGCATCCCAGTTCCTCGAATGACTTAATAATGCTAATCTTCTTCAGCTACAGCTTACCTTATAGCTTGCCATACTCCCACTTGTCCACTCGTTTATCGTTATGGGGGTACACACGCTCTTAAGTAAATACAGAAACAATGATTAGCTAATGAATGGCCAATTACCCGATTTTTGTCCTTTCTCAGGCCCTCGTTCAGAATCTCCATTGTGGTTAGTTGGGCCTCGGTCTCTTGTAGTCGCTTGCCAATCGTCACCTTTTCCCCTAGAGCATCATCTTGTTTCGCTCTGGAATCAGCTAAAAGTTTCTCAAGTCTCTCGATCGTCTCCTGCATCCGGCCGACTTTCTCTCGTAGATTCCGATCCTCCTTTAAATTATATAAGAGAACCGAGTACAGTGTACTATACTTATTCATCTCACCGTGTTTCATTTAGACACACTAATGCATATGCTGTTGCTACTTGTGTCTTGGAGAACTGGCCATTTCCCTGATTTAATTATGGATAAAAGCTTCATGAGCGAAGAAAATACATTGGAGAAAAGCAAGAACGAAAATCGAGCACGCCTTCTCGGTTTTAAGGTCTACACACATTTTTCGCTCTTACACAAGTTACTGCTAATAAACTTATATTGTAATCATGCCCGTTACGGTAATGCTATTTTCTCAAGTTGCTATTTTGAAAAAAAGAGGAAATGGCAAAGACCCGTACAAATAGTTTTTCCTTGAGTTCAATCTGAATGTCCTTGATCCGCTCTCGTATTCCACTAGGCGTGGGATCTACGATTCTGGATCCTGAGGAGAGTTGAATGGCTATTGACTCCTGGAAATTTTTCAGCTCTTTCTCTAATTTCGATGCTCGCTCCTCAGCATTTTGCAGATTGTCTAATTTATATTAAATAGAAACATTTCGTAAGCATTATGCGCATTAGCTAAATAAATAACAAAATTCCCTCTTAAGGAAAATATTACCTTTTAATGAAAGAATTTGCTGGTCCAAAGATCTCGTTTGCTCTCCTAAGTTTGCGACCGTGCGATGAGCATCTGAAGCCTTTTCTCGGTAATTACTTAACTCACTTGTAATGTACGATTTCTCAGCGGTAAGTTGATCCTTCTCCTGGAAAGACAAATCAAAGATGACGGTATAAATGAAAACACCCACATTAAATAAATGTCCAACGTTCCGACAATCGGGGCATTGTGAGACCGCAACTTACTCGTTTGAGCAGATCGATAGTGGTCAGGTAGGACACGATAGCTTGATTTAAATTTTCCTTTTCGCTGTTTATGCGACTAATCGTATCGTTGCTTGTTTTTACTTCGAATTCCATCGACTCCAGCGACTGCTTAAGGTTCGAGACGGAGACTTTGTAGCGGGAGTTTTCCTATGCATTAAAATTCGATTAGAAAAATATAGACTGATTGCTGGATATCACCTACTTATTGCAGAAAATATTTAATGCATTCTGAATTTACTTGGTAAATGTCATAAATTCGTTTTAAAATCGCTTCCGTCTTTGGATTATCTTCGTT
The DNA here is from genome assembly GCA_027744355.1 of Tyrannoseira gladiata. NCBI lineage: Eukaryota > Metazoa > Arthropoda > Collembola > Entomobryomorpha > Entomobryidae > Tyrannoseira > Tyrannoseira gladiata. The sequence goes on from JAHZNH010001029.1 coordinate 9,680, forward strand.
GAAGTCGATGGCAGAGGCAATTTTCCGACAGAACTCCACCAGACCCCGTTGTGAATGGTCCTTTGCCTGTTCAGCAGCCTCCCGATCTATCATCACAGAACTGAAACGAACAGACAACGCACAATGGAAAGTAAATATGTAATATTATTATTACTTTATAAGCAATTAACATCAATAATTTTTTTCAAACATTTTTATATTAACAAACAGAAAATATTTTTAACAGTGTCTCGGGTTTAAACTCTTGCAAAAGGCACCCTTGATGACAATAAACTATTATTATTATTATTATTCAAAAAATTATTCATACCGAAGTTGGCTTTCTAGCTCGACCACTCTCTCTTGATAATGCTGAACTTCATGCTTCAACTTTTGAATTTCTATGTCTTGTCGAGAATTCACATTTCCCAAATTCTTTTCTTGTTCCTCGACATCCTACACAATCAAATTCAATTTACACTTTCTTAATCCAGACACTCAAGCTTTTGTATTCAAGTCTTTATTGTAATACCTGTAGTTTCTTCTGTAGGGAATTGTTGATGGCATTGACTCTCGCAAGAGTCTCCTTAAGTGAGTCAATCTCATTTGATTGGTACTGGATGGTCTGCTCTTTTGATTTTAAACGGCTTTCCAAATCTCGAAGCTAAGTATACGAAAAGATAACTTTTTCAGCGTGAAGTAATAAGTAAATATATAATACTGACAAATCCTGACATTAAAATAAACTGGAACATACCTCCTGTGAAAGCCTCTCATTTTTATATTTCAGGGCAGCGATTTCGCTCTGAAGAAGCGTTTCAGTGGGTATCTCCTCCATGCTCGTGCGACCTAAACTTCCCCTAAACTCACTTTATACTTCCTAAAGTATATCCCTCGTGCTTCACGTTTAGGTTAAAAAAGGTCTAATGATGCTAGAATTTAATGAAGCCCATGATGAAATTTTCAAATTCTTATCAATAAAATACTTAATGACGGGTGATTTCATTCTTTGCAACTATAATATGCGAATGCCATATAGGTGTACTTCATCCTCTAAGACAACCCTTTCAGTTTTCAAGGTGGCTGATTTTTAGATAAACATAGCAGGAGGATCCAGATCCGGTATTGATTCAACACGAAACAATTGAATGGAAGTTGTACCATTCTGTACCACTCTTTTCATTCGATGTCAATGGGGTAACTTTTATCATTGTAAACTAAATATAAACGAGGTGTGTGATGGCATGTTTGTATCCTATAGACCTTTTAGTGATTTCAGGCAACGCAATGCTAAATAGATAAATTGTCGGAGGAGTTCCAACAAAATACAAAAAATACACAAGATGTACGTTTTAAGGACATAAACAATGGTTTACAATGAAAAAAAGTACTATATTGTTCAAAGCATGTAATTATATTCGCTGGATTTTGATATTAATTTACGGTTTATTCATTCAGTTTTCAATGTATTTCGCTACAACGAAAGTTGTTTCGTTACAAAATGGCCTCGACACACGGCCAACAGTTAAATATTATATTTTGCAATTATTAGGATTTTTTATTGGTTTCACGCACTGGGAACGCTACGATGCGATGAGTTGATTTGCGGTGCAATTTTAGAAACCTGCCCATTATTAGAATTTACGTATTTTGTTGAATTTGCGAATTTTTACGTACTTTTTGAACTATGCGAATTCTATATTAGACTAAGGACGAGTAAAATGAAAAAAAATCGAGACAAGTTAAAGTTTAACAGGACCCAACGAGAACTTGGCCTTCACAATAACAGGAATTCAGAATAATTATTACTAATTTAAATGACTGAATGCACAAATGCACACATGCGTACATACACACGATACGTACTTTTTGAACTATGCGAATTCTATATTAGACTAAGGACGAGTAAAATGAAAAAAAATCGAGACAAGTTAAAGTTAAACAGGACCCAACGAGAACTTGGCCTTCACAATAACAGGAATTCAGAATAATTATTACTAATTCAAATGACTGAATGCACAAATGCACACATACGTACATACACACGTTTATGCTTAATGACAGAAAGTAGTTTAAGAAATTGGATCGAGTAAAATTTTTTCATCCAACCAAACCAAAATAGATATATAATCGATCAAAATATAATTGGAGGAATTTCCATTTCCTCTGATATCATATTAACTAACTCTACACCTTTACACATATACGTTTATTATTTCACGAAATGCAACAGTCGGTACTACTGGAGCGCAACTCCCTTTCCACAGCTGCATCATCAAAGCCATCGTCGTCTGAAGATGATGATCCTGATAACTCACCGGCTTGACGCTATAATATTTTAATTTCCAAAAGGGGTCAACAAAATGCTGTTGGTTTCATGAAAAATCAATATTGGTGATAAAAAAATATTGTTACCAACCCGTTGCCGACGTTCAGTCCGTCTCATATGATTAAGCAAAGTTCTCATTATATTATGTCCATAGAATGCTTGGCCATCCCGGTCTTCCTTTCGCTTCTTGATATTTCTTCGCACAGTTGCAGAAAGATCTCCCATTTTTGGTGGTTTTTCATTGGAAGGAATCCATATCTTTACATCGTAATCAAGTCCACTAGTAGCCAAAATTGGTGCTCCTGGATGCGGTTCCAAGCAGTTCACCTACATATATTGATACATACATAAATCATTTTTGAAAACCTAAGTTCAACTTTCAACTGTGTCCTGAATACTTTATGCATTAAATTTCACGCACCACGCCATTTTCATCTCCCCTGAAGAAGTTTACGATACTTTCAGTTTCTTTGTCCCAGATAAAAATGTGGCCACAGTCTGATCCGGAAATCACAAACTGACTCCGATCCCCAAAAAAGTTAACTCCCTTCACTGTATAAAAAAGGAAGTATATTAAGCATTATTACAGAATTATTATCCCACATCATGAAATCATTATTCCGTAGTATATCTATTTACCAGTATCGCTATTTCTGTGTCCCTCATAAACTTTGATACAATCAGCCATATCAGAATGAGAAGCGTCAAAAAGGTAAATATTTTCGTCATTATAGGATCCCAGAATTTCTTTTCCATTATAGTTGTAAACAGCAGCAGTGACGATGACATTTAGAACGTGAGCCAACCAAATGCTGAGGACAAAACCGCCGTACGGAAGGGGAACTGGTCGACCCTTCATCCGGACTGGAGTCAGAACTTCCATTCTGTGAAACGGACACACTAGACGTTGACAACTTTCTAGCGTCATACACTCGCACATATTCATCCCTTCCAGAGACACAAAACTCATAAGACGCCAACGGATTTGAGTGGATACTGTACAAGTCTACTTTGTGGTTGTCATCTCGAACAGTTACCAACCTAAATAAATAGATAAGAAAGTTCATAATATAGAGCCTCAGTCTCGGAAGGCTATCTAGATCTAGAATAATCTAGATAGTGTCAGAAACGGGAAAATAGGTAGATATATATCAACTGCTTGGGTCTCGTCACCTTTGAGGTTTATCTTCTCGAATATCAATGCTGTACACTACAGCATCTTCGCCACAAACTGAGGATGATGTGTGGGCTGTCCGGATGTACAGCTAGTTTATGTGCAGCACCTTTATGCTGCGCAAGCTTCCGGGACGCAGCAACTTCACCAGTCGTATCCAGTTCGTTCAACCTTACTTGGGCGTCTCGGGCACATGATACTATCATATTGTCCAACCCAATGAGAGGTAAAAATTTCGCCTGTGTTGAAATGATTAATGGAATTTAAAAATTAATACATGAATCCCGTCTTTAAAATAAAAAATATCTACGTACCTGAAAGACGTTCGAGCGATGACCAGAGTGAAAAGATGTAATGAGTTTCCCTAGCCCATAATTCCAAATGTTGATGTTAAGATCGTCTGACCCACTCACGAGTTTTGTTCCAGTGTAGTTAAAATTCAAACAATTGACGCAGCCAGAATGGCCATCCAACTTTTTCATAAGCTCTAAGCGTTCCGCAGAGAAGAGTGAACCGTAAAACCGTGAACGGAAAACTTCGGCGGTTTGTGGAAGCATTCTTCCACGATAACCCACTTCACGATTAAATAGTTCCTTCGGTCCATTCCACGAATGTTTGGGCTTCGGTTTCTTCAACACATCTGGTAATTTTTGGGCTGATGCAGAGTCCATCTTTTTACTCTTCTTTGGGGAAGACTCTTC
>JAHZNH010001030.1:0-32816 GCA_027744355.1 Tyrannoseira gladiata
TTTTTATAACTCTGGCGCTAAAAATTCTTGTTTTTAACTTTTAATCGACCACAAGCAAAGAGCTAACCATTTGGACATTTTTCCATCAATTTTTTCATCTTAAGTATATTACATCCATTAAGACCTTTTCTGCATCAAAGTTATAGCCAACTTGTATGGAATGTCGTTGTTGGTCAACTTTTGTCTGATTGTGCTATTTAGCTAACTCTCCTCTAAATATTTTTTGCTGGTGATAATGAGTTGATTCGTAAACATTCTATTCTCATCAAATTTCCGTCATATAAATACATACCACATACATAGTTAACTTGCTGCCTCAAGCCAGCCCCATTCTAATCCCTAATGTATTTATGCTGCTGTTCAACAGGAGATAATTTACTTTAGATCCTGGACTTCCTTCATCCTATTTTATGATTACCAGCGTCCGTGTCATTCTTCTCCAATAAACCATTCTAATACAATTCATTGTTATTGTTGTCCATTTCCTTTCTCATTTAAATCACTTTTCATTCCTTTTCATGCCCAACAAAGATCGAGGAAGTCCTTAAAAGGGGTTTCCTCTATTCAAAAACGTTTTAACACAAACTGTTTGCCTAAACCGAGCTGCCATTTCAGGACAAAGACGTGTGTGTGGATACCTTTCCTGGTACCATTTTTGGTACAATTAGATATTCCTCGTGTAAAATTCCATTTCTTCAAACGCTGTAAGCCGCTCACGTTCTCATCCGAATCGAATTATGAATCCGTCCATTTCTCGAATATCATGTATCGTATCATTCATCATCATCAGCATTACTTAGTACTGCGGATGTGTGTACACAGCTCCATATTTATTTGTAGGTATCGACGTAATTAAACTTTGTATCCCATTTTCCCCTAATGTGTTTGTGTGGTGTGTTTATCAAACTTTGTATTTCTCCAATTCCAAAAGACATGATCGCGTAAGTAGATTTCCTGCATTGATTCCATTCAAAAAAACGTCCATTCCAAATTACGAAAAAGGATGCAGATGTCTTGGGCAGATTAGCTTGAAATTTATTCACGTTTTGAGTTGATCCAACGTGCTACACGCTCTTCACCAGATCATTCACGTGGAAGAGAAAAAAATACATATCCGAAATCCGAGCGGATATTGCTTCTTTCTACATTTCTAAGCAAATGCAAATGCTCAAAGGAAATGATGATGATGGCGATGTCTGGTTGACATGAGACAGTCGCATCACCTTTTCCTTTGGTTCCAGCTGGATGTTTTTGTGGTAAAGCAGATCATTTCATCAATCATAATTATTATTCAGCTGCTTCACCCATCCCGATAAACAGCGAGTGTGGCTTTAGGAGATTAACACTTACGCCCTTCTGATCTGATCGCGATCTTTCTTTTGGCGGAGTCAATAAATGGACACATTTAGGTATTTACTCACTCTCTCACACGAAGATTTCCTTGAACCTGTGTGATTCACTCAATAACTAGCTCATTTCTCCCTAATTCGACTTCACTTCCGCCGTCTCATGATTGTGTAAGCGAAGTAGGGGACAATGCGATACATGCTTGGAAGCTGAATCCAAGTGAATGCTAACTGCGTAAAAATTGCTACAACTACTAAATCCCTCCTCTCTGACTTATTTTTAGGAGGAAAACAAGCAATCCTTCTAATTTCAAGTACTTAGCTTACACAGTAGCAAACACTCTCGGTAAATTCCAAACTGTCAAATAAGAGGCCCACCAATTCCAACAATTTTTTCGGGAACAAAAACACGTCAACGGTTTGGAATTTTCTTTGTTTTTATGGAGGAAAAATACTTTTCCTCTCTGACTGAGATTGTATCCTTGAAATAGACTAGCATCCGAAGCATTTGCAGACATGTGTAGCCGTCAATAGTAATCTTACTTTTTCCCCAGTCCTCGAGTGAGCAAGTATAAGTATGTAGTCGTTGTCTTTCCTCCGCGCCCCCCATCCAGCCAGCTTCTCCCAATTAGACGTAATGGCAGACAAAGTCGGGTGTTCATTGCTTTGACGGTTGCGGTAAATACGAAGTTCTGGCGCAGCTCTAAAAAATTAGATTTATCATCAAACTTTTTATTAGACGAAACAAGGTCGGAGGTTTTGAAACTGTTGCACGAACCTGGAAACCCAGCTTCAATGTACTTATTCATCAAAACCATGTTGTTTATCGCGAGCTGAAATAAGTAAGTACGTTCGTAAATTCCTATACGTACCTTGTTGGAAGCTGAGCCAGAATAGAATATGCGCGTTTTTTGGCGTACTCATCTCCCGAGAAAAAAATCATGTCAGTGAAAGATGAGAATTTCTTGACACGTCAACTAGCATGTCACAAGACGGGAAATGTCACACGGTTGCTTGCTCCACTCCTCTACCGTGTCATCATCATCATCATGTACTTCAGAAAGATAAGGCGATAAGGTTGTGGTGAAAATAGAATTTGGAATCCACATGGATCTAAGTGGAATACAGATTCTTTCGCTCGTAATGAAAAAATGTCTTCTGTCATATCATTCATTTACAAAATGTTTAGCATCATTCCATCTCGATGTGAGCGTCCAGTGAGGGAAAATTGTATCGACAGAGGAATTTCACAGCGATATTCACCTTCTTTTGTACTCAATTCTCCACATATTTTTCATCAATTCCGTATTAGTAAAGCTGAAAAATGGTGTTTGTGTCAGGGAAGAATGGTGTTGAACCCATGATGGATTAGTCATTGTCATTACTCATTGATCCTCAATACAAATGGCAAAAGAAGAAGTCGGAACCAGGTGGAAAAGGGGTAGAGGTTCAGGGCAAAAGAGGCAAACAAAAACACTTCTGAAAAAAACTAACCCTTCTGCCCGGTAATGTAATTAGGGGTAGCACCAAGCAACATTAATTTCATTTCCGCTCCTTTATTGACAAAGGAAAGGGTTATATTACACAAGGCAGAGTCATACGAATACTTCTTCATTTGATACGCCATGCATTGTCTGATTGACTCGAGGAAGCAAACTTATTTTGTTCCCGATCCGATCTTCTACGAAAGCAATCAGTGAAGAACTACAAGGCATCAAGTAGAAATGCCAATATTTAATTGGCAGTTCTCATCAACAAAGTATTTGAAATGTTTGTCGCTCGATCCTGTACCGACTTAACCTTTGAACTTTAGCAATGACACAACTTTAAGAAGTCAGCTTGCATATTTCGACATATTCACGAACCAGCAGCATTTACATCTTCACATCATCGCATCGCATCTTACTCCTGAGTCAGTGAATGAATGGCTTTATGAAATTCTACGAAATTAATCTTTTCCTGTTGACAAAGCCCCGAGAGGAAAATACTTATAGCAGTCTAATATTTGGAGTTTTTATCACTCAAACAAAATAAGTGTACATGTTCCACACATTCATCCCACCAAACTTTTCCCTCGCTTTTTTGTGTGCGAGCGTAAAAAGGGAAAACTCGTAAGCCGTAAGACCGCGCTGAAAAGGGCTTTTGGCTGTTGTCCTTCCAAAAAATGTATCTGCATCTTATATATTCTTTTATTTTGCTCTCCCAATGTGTCTCCCGTGAAGCACAAGGTATTAGCTATTGAGAGTGTCCGTAAGCCGTCGCATCCGCCGTTTCTCGTGACGTGATGCGTGTACATTTATAATGGCTTGTTTCATGCTTGTAATGCCATCACCATCCATTTCTTATTTAGCGGAATGGAATCACTTTCTTTTCCTGCTCGTTACTTTTGAGAGTGCAAAGTGCCAACTTCACATCACATCCTCTGTTCCATCTCTAGTACATTCCCACTTCCTTCCGTTTCACAAAAAAGGGTGAGTGAGCGAGCGCTACTTTGATGCTCATCTCGCGTATTTACAAGTGAAGCTCTAAGCTCTCCCTAATCCATCTTTCAAGAGTAATAAAATGCTATTTAGTTATTTTTAGAACGAAAAATTGTTTTGCAGGCTAATACGAAAAAAGTTAAATATAAAAAACACATCTCCCACATCTATCTCGCTTCTCTCAATCTTCCCACGCAAAATCACAATATTTCTTGTCCTGTCCCTGACTAAAGTATTCATGTGTACTTAGAATAAATACGGTTTCATCTCTCATCCTCAAGCCCTTGTGGAGAGGGTAAACATTAGATACACAACCATAATGTAATGATGTTGATGCATTGAAAAACAGACTTCCGAGGGGAATATCAACATCTCTTTTCAATTTTTTATTCAGTGAAAAAAAAACAACTTTTCCTTGTGATGATGACTAATCCATGGATTCTGCTGTTGATGCAAGGTCTCACTTTTTTATTAGGAGGCGAGTACTACTGGGAGCAGTGATTTCCAAATGATCCCGTAAAAAATTGAGAAAAGCTGGGCTGCTGTTTCTCTAGTAACATGGCATAGCTGTAGCATTAGAAGCTTCTACATACTCGTGATCTCTATTATGATATTATTACCACCACCATTACCACGGTTATTAGTGGGATCTCTGATAAGTACTTACATGAAGAACGTAACGGAACACTAATAATTTTTTTATTTAGCTCGTTTTTGGGTCGCTGCCTCTCATTATTTTGGATACAGTGATGATGCCTCCATGGACTTTCTTTACTTATTTTGAAAAAAACGGAAGTGCACTTTCGGTGATTTCATTTGGGTTGATTTCGCTTGGCCTGGCTTGTCCTGGCCTGGTTAGAATGGATTGATCTGGCGCGGCAGAAAGTCAGCCAAGGCCAAATAAGGCAAAGTCATTACCGCCACCATAAATTCCATGAACGACATCCTTTCTACTTATTTTTTTGTTTATTGAAAACACAGCTCCTTTCTTCCTCCCGGTTTGTTTCTCCGGATATAGCTTTCACTGACTCATAATATAATGTGTCAAGCAAGGGCGAGCTTGTTGAGCCGTAAGAATAAGCTTGTATTCCGCTTCACTCACGAGGACGAGAAAAAAATCATAAAAATGAAAACGAGGGGAAAAATACTCCCGGATGACTTGTGCCCGCCAACACTGCTTCTGCGTCATCAGATTCGGGAGAAGGAAAAAACACAAACCGAAAAGGCAACAACATTTGTACTTACATTGACTAACAATGACGGCGAAGCGGTGGTATGGGTAATGATGATCCCTCCTAATGGATTTCTCACCATTCTCACTCCACCATCATAATCATAATAAGTTTTAAGTACCAAGATCACTCATGAATCATGTAATATTTCACACTCATTTTTTCTGCGTCTGACATACGACGAGAGTCTGAACTTTAAAAAAAAGCCACTGGAATCCGGGGGGATGAAGTAAAAGTGCTCTCATACAAAGGAGTCTGGTGTGGCTATTGAAATAAATGAAGTGGTAAAAAAGACTTTACAGCATTTTTACATTTCTATCCATTTTCATTCTCATCTTTACTTACTGCACTCACTTAACATAATTCCTAATAAAATCAGTTTGTCTTATCAACCCTCCCTTTTCAATCGCATGATCTTCTCACGCGGTCGAGAAAAAATAAGTATCTTGCGAAGATGGATGGGAAGGCTAGATACATTAATATCGCATTTGCTTATTCTACTTGACACTTTGATGCTCTGGACCTTGACCTGGTAAATAAAAAAACTGCGAGCTTTTGACTTCTCGCTGATTAACCTAACCCAGCCCAGCTCAAGTTGGGCATGACTCATCCATGGGATGATGATGATCTGTTTTTTTTGTAAGAAACATGCAAGCCAAGGATCTTTTTATTCGAGAGAGAGAGATTCAAGAACAGATAAAAATAAGTTGTCCCCGGTATTTTGGATCGGGAGGTGCGCGCTCTATAAAGTTGCGGTTGGCTTTTTTACGACCAACTCTGGAGTAAACTTTGCTCTCTCGCTCCACTCATGCCTATAATTAGTTGGCATTAATGAAACAAGATAGAATGGGAAAATGAAGGGCAACTCATCAGCTCATACAGACTCATTCACTTAACTTGGTAGGGCCATTTGGTGCAATTTTATGGACTGTTCTACTCTGCTCTCCGCCACTAATAATTTGAATGGGAAAGTAAGTAAGGAAGGTCATTCATTCCATATATTTATTCACCCTCCACTCCACCACTCGTGTGTGGAGTGTAGTGAAATCACGACAGGAAAAGTTCACGGAATTGTTTAGATTTTAGATCATCCTGCCCTGCTCACTTCATAAAATTGGTGCGAGCACAATCGAATCGAATGAATCATAACATAACATATCCTCCCTCTCTTGTTGTTTTCCCCCTCCGCATTATATTTCATGTCCATCTCTTTTCCTGTTTCATGTTCTTAATGTACCTCTTCCGCACTCATTACGGGAAGCCTGGAGATTACGCATGAATGCATTCCCCATTTAGTATTGTTCTCTTTGAGTGGGATGGTCAGCCTAGCTCACCAAAAGTGACATTCTGCTCGATCTTCGGCAGAAAACCCCATTTCACAGTAGCTTAAGCGGCGTGTCATCCGCGAAGTAAATGAATTGCGATATTGCATGATTACTGGATTTTAATGACCACTTCCCACGATCAACATTCTCAATGTAGAAGCTCTGGGGAAAAATTGAAAGTGAAAATTTATTCATCATCAATGTAGCGATTTTGCTGCGTCATCCAAGGAAGGAATAATATTGGTTGTTCACTCCACCAAAAAGTTTCAATTCATAATGGGGATGGGAAATTAATTTCCATTTTCATGTCCACAATAATGTCCTCCTCCACTCTCTCGCTCTTAAATGAGACGACTGCATTAAAGATGCCATCATTTGTTACAATTTACATCATTGAATCATGCTCCTGCTGCTGGAACAGATTTTCCTTTTCTACAATGCTTTCTGGGAGAACAACCCCACCTATTTATCATTATATCATGGACAACAAAAGAAATATTCTGCAACTGCACAAGGGCACCCTCCTCGAGTGCGTATGAATTGCGTCTTGAATCATCATCGAAAACTATGATGACTGTCATCATCATTTCCATGCTGATTGCCCCACCACCACCACCACTCGAGCATCTCGTCAACCGAACAACAAAAGGTCCTGAATTCGGGTAGTTGAGTTGAGTTCAGGGAAAGATGCTTTTTTTCGGAGGTTATGCGTCATCCATCATCACTGGGGGAACGTCTTGGGGTACATGTTTTTAAATCCTTTGTGTAGATAACATTGCGTTTTTATGTTTCATCAACAAAAAAAGCAACAGAAGCAACTTCCAAATTTTCCCTATAGATCATCAACTTGTTCCGTGAATCATCATCATCTCTCAATAATAATGCTCTCTTGAATTGAAATGCTTTTCCTCTGAATTGACCGAGAATAGGGAAAGGGCTAAAAATAAGGATACAGCGAATGACAATAATAGAAAAGAAGAAATGGGCGAGTGAGTGAGTGACAGACTTTTTGACAAGTTCACAGTGCACCAAATCCTTTCCCATCTGTCCATCCATATCCTCATAAAAAATATGGGAGGAACACTTCAGTCATCGTCACCGATGATTCAAACAGAGCCGGAGCACGCGTCCCCATTGTCGGGAAACTGCTCCAGAAATATCCTCCACTTTGTTAGAAGTAATCCTACCCCGAAATATAAAAAATGTAGAGCGTTATTATCATGATAATAATGATTATCGTATTCTTCCGCGTGCCAGTTCCCAATTTTATTTTATTGAAAGGCTCTTGGAAAAAAATGAATCACTACTTTGGAGCTGATGGATCATGAGTTGAGTTTTACTGTTTACACCAGATATACTACATTAAAGCGGCCACCACCACCAACAACCAACAACTATCACCATCACCCTTATATCGGGCGACACTTACGTCATTCTAAAAGTAAAGCTTGGAGAGTATGTATTTAGTAAGTAACCCCTATGCAATGCCAATATTAGGTACACATGTCAATAGGAGAGCCCCTTTTTTTCAGCCGGTCGACCGGCCGGCCAGGGAAAAAAATTGAATAGGGAATGAGGAGGAGAGACCACGCGTCACTCTCACTCTCTGTTTATGACTCACGTTTTACCACAAAATACCGAAAAGTGGACGGACTCTCCGCCACAGGAAAGTAATAAGCTAAAAAACCCTCCGAGAAAGAAAGTATTAAAAAAGCACAAGTTGAATGTTGAATTGGGGATAAAGTCAGTGAGAGAAATGCTTACTTACTCCTATTGTAAGTATGCATGTACTTCTTCTGGCTGCTGAGGGTTCGCTCCACGCACGATCCGATCCGGGTGAAAATGCATGAGTAATGCGTAACTCGAACCATTTCATGAAGTGGTGCATGTAAGTTAACGCAGGAATACCGGGAATTGAAATCTACTACTACATGCTTGCTCTCGTCGTCTCGCTTTTGACTACGCATAAATAAAAAAGGAGGAGAAAGAAGTAGTAGTAGTGGTAGTGGGTAGTGGAATACGCAGAAATTATTACCCGGGCGAGTAAATCAATTCCCTAAGTCACTCCGATCGAGTGGTTTTGGCGTGGCGGAGGAGAAGGGGTGGCTTTCGAGGAGAGGAGAGGAGCTTTGGCGTGGAGGTGAATCATCATTATCTTGTCATAATAATCTGGCAAATAAATAAATACGGGATGGGTGACTCTGCCATGAATTTGTATATTTGGTTGGTCCCGCAGCCAGTCACATTTTTTACCCTGAGCTTTAAACGAGGAATTAGGGAAGGGATATCAATTTTTATTTTTTCCTTCTTATATTCCTGCCTTGCCCTGTTCCGATATTGATGATGTGGATGGTGATGGGTATATTAAGCGAGTTTGGGAAAGGAAAGTCAAATAATATCTTCTTGTGCATTTATGCATATGCATATACATATTTCGTCCATTATGTAAGATATAATATGGGGGAATAAGATAAGTCACCCTTGATTTTCCCGTTTCCAATCTCCCCATTTTTCTGTGAAGCATTCTCCTCATTTCAGTCACTCCTTTTGTGAAACAAAATGAAAGTGATAAAGAGAAGAATCACTGTTGTCTAGTATATCTGCAACCTTATCTCCAATTTCTCCTTCCTCTCTTCTCTCCAGTGTATATTTACCCCCTGAACATGATTTTTATCTGGAATCTATCTGGAAATGCTATGATTCATCATCCACCGTCGTCATTATCATTATTTGGATATTTTCATGGTTCAGCTTTATCTCCAGCTAAATATTTAGCTGATTTCAAGTTGTTGGCTCAACTTCTTCCACATCAAAGATATGCTAATAATCCTCCTTCCTTTCTTCCTTGTTGAGGTTTCTCTTTTGTCTTGGGGAAATATTTGAACTTGATTGAGATTTAGATTATTTATGAATGCGATGAATACTTATGTATTTGCTGCAAAATTAAGGAAGTTGGCCTTAGTCACTGTGTAAATATAAATGCGCATTAATGTCGTCACAGGAAGCACTAATATTGGACTGTAATAACTCTCGGGGCAAAGTGACACACACAATCCATTTGTGAGCATTCACTTCACTGTGTTACTCATAGGTAGCTTTTACTTAAGTTAGTGCTAGTGCTAGATTACATCACATTACAAACATTTTTTCATCATTTCTTCAGCCTGAGTTCATCTCATTTTAGCCTTTGGATTATTATGGTCATTTTCTCAGAGTGGCACTCTCCTCGAGCGAGCACGAAAATGACACTTTTCGTAATCGCGTTTCTACAACATACTAATCTCCTCACACTCTGGCATGGCATCTCATAATCAGTGCGAAACAAGAAGGATGACAAATGGCATTTCTTCATTCCCTCTCTCAGGAACTTAATTGAATTGGAGAGTGAAAGACAAGCCAGTTTATATCTCGTTGGTCGGTGGAACGCCCCACACTTCCAAGATTTTTATTGCCGTGGACACTGCCGAGGAGGATTTTGGTGACGCATCGTAAGCACTAAGTAGTCTTGTTGCAGAAGAGAAGTATAATTGGCTTGAAATGCTACTCTTTCTATGCATGAAATATATATATTTTTTTCTGCAATAAGTAATTCCTCGGGATATGTTAAAATGGTGCTAAACCAAACACGCACTGACCGCCTGCATTTTCATCTGTCGAATTCGTGGTTTAAGGCTTGGCCTGGCCTGGAAATAAAATTCCAGTAAAAANGCTAAACCAAACACGCACTGACCGCCTGCATTTTCATCTGTCGAATTCGTGGTTTAAGGCTTGGCCTGGCCTGGAAATAAAATTCCAGTAAAAAAATACATACGCATCAGATTACAAAAGGATTAGGCAACATGGATAAAGTATCGAATCACAATCTCGATGCTGGAAGATCACAATTTGTTGAAAAAATGTAAATAGTGGCAGACAGACAGCTGCAAACATCCTCCATCCTCTTATTCCCGGCCTCCTGATATGGACATGTGCAAGCATGACTCACTCACTCACTCGCCGAAAAAGAAACAACCAGTAAAGCAATAGCAATGCTAGCAACCCCAAGTCTTACGCATAAAACTAACAATCAAAAAAAGTCGTAAAATAAGTCTACTCGAAAAACATTCTCCTTTGTCTGTTTACAACATTAGCGATCTTCACTTAATCCGGGATCAACTAGGACTGGCATCAGGACTAGCAAATACTTATTGATGAGGAAAGGAATCACAGAAAGAAAAAATTAGCCACCTAATGACCATATCAATTTTTACATGAACATTTTCCTTGTGAATACGTTTAGTTAAAATACGATTCCAACCATGTGAGTTCGGAAAAGTTCACACCTCGAACTTCATAAAGAAATGATTTATGCATTCCAAATAAGGGAACATTTTTTTGAAGGTGAAACTAGTTTGCGCATTCCACAGACTCCTAGTCTTGCCTAGGTAGATATTTTCCGAATTGACGTAATAGAGCTAGAGAACTAACGTAAGTGAAATTTTTTGTGTGATGATCATATTTCAAAACTGATGAAGTCCTTGACATTGCTTCCATGATCGTACAGACAGACTCAGCTCAGCCGTGTATCTTGGATGGCGCATTCTTTGATTCCAAAAATGGAGCAGAGCATCCTCATCTTTCTCCTTTATTCATGTCGAATTCCATGAAGCAAGTGGAATCCAATCTATTGAATCCACACGCATTAAATTCCCCTAGTTAAATTACATCACAGATTTTTCAAGAGGGTGGGCGAGGGAGACATTGCCACCCTCCACAAAAATATTGTTTGGAATTTTAGAATCATTTCATTCTTCTCCCCGAGAAAGGAAGGTGGGTAAACTGAAACTGGTTATACGTGATGTGGTGTGGTGTGGATCTGGTTGGGTCTTTACGATTAGTCTCCCATATTTTAGTTTGAAGTGGGGGAGTTAAGAACGGAGTTGAAACGGAATGACTCCTCCAGTTATATTCTTTTGTGGGGTTGTTTTCTCGACTAGATATTTTTTCTCACCCGCCGTTACAAAACGGCAGCTTTCTTTTAAAAACTCACTCCCTCCTCATCCCATTTCCTTGGTTTCCTTCTTTGAGGATTCGTCATCGCCTTCATTCAGTTGCATAGCATTGCAGTTGCAATCACATGCCATCAATATCGTTACATGATGGAGTTTTTACCTTCCCCTCCAGAAAATATAAACTTGCTTACTTACACTTACTGCTTCTTCCTTCCGCTCCTTTCTTCTGATCCCCAATTCCTCTCCAACTCCGACCCTCCGAAGGAGAGGAGGAATCGTTGTATTCATATTATTCCTACCGTAATATTTTTCTTAAAAACCGCTTTGTACTATCGGATCGGGAGCGATGAGTAAGACGCGGGAGAATGATCAAGGGGTGCCACAAAATCCTGAAAGTCTTAAGGATTTTTTTTACTGCTCCCATTCATTCATTCGTTCTCCTCATTTTCCCCCATATCAACAACGCGATCGGAGCCGTGGGTGATGGGATGTGATGTTGATGGGGGAGGCGATGGATGTTTCTTTTCTTTGATTTTTTATGTGCACGCAAGCTGCAAGAGTGATAAGAAAGCAGCCCTTCCTCATCTTCTTCTCTTCCTCCTTGTTATTATGATTATTACAATCTATAGTGATTTCCTTTATGTATTCCTCATGACCAAGCAAGCTTTCTCCCCGGAATTGTATTACATTCGACTACATGGGATTGCGTTCAAGACAGTTATGGCTCTGCACGGTTATGCAACACCCTCAAGAAAAACTCCCCCACTAGAATTTCTAACTTGTGAAAAGCTATTCATATAACAACAACTGCCTATACCATTGCTCCATAAAGAGGCTTTAAAAAGACTTGGGGTTGCATCTCTTCTCAAATCGTCTTCAAGATTTTCTCTTGTTTCATGGTAAAATATATGAACAAGAAACACGAGATGATGAGATTCCCTTTCAGATGACCAAACGTGCTCAGTAAGCTCACAAGAGAGCTCATCAAATCATAAAGCAGAGTAGAGCCCATTTACATTTTCACGCTGAAGAAGGATGTTGTTACATTAGTGGAACATTCCAATTCAGAATAACAACATCATCATTAAATCCATCGCAATTAAAGCCACTAATTGCCTGACACGGATAAATGCGAAGACATTACACATTATTACGTCAGTAACGAAGCCAAGCCACGATTAATTTTCCTGAATGAGATTTGAATACTTTCCATAAACTTGAGCATATTTTTTTACAACAGTAGCAGTGAATATTTACTTGTAGTTATTGCTACTGACTCGAGTTGTTATCACTATCACTCCTAAAAAAAACTTCTATGCTTAAGTAATGACGCTTGAACTCTTGCGATTAGATCTGAACCCCTGTCCTCTGCAAAACAAAACACACTTTTATCCTGGGACGAGGATGAGTCACCATCCTTTCATTTTATTGGAGACCTTGCCATTGCCACTGCAATTTTTCCTCTCTCAATACATCCTCCTATCCCATCACCTCTGAGGTGAAATACAGGATGAGTGAGTGAGAATCTGCTTTTCGCCAAAATTGAAGAGGATATATGAACATGAACTCAAGATAAATTCACCATTCTCCCGTATATTCCTTATACACTAACCAAAACCTCTCAATAGTCTCAGCACTCAATAAGCATATATGGGTTTTGCAAGCGAGCTCATGGATGAGGATGATGGACCATCTATAAAAGCTCACGCAGATACATATGCCCACGTTGAAAAAGCCATACGTGAAGCACATGAATTTTGCAACAACAGATAAAATTGTCCAATCATGCTTGTATTTGCGCAAGAAAACACTCTTCATTAAATGGGTGGTCTGCTAATGCTAAATCAAATCCATGACAGCATCATTATGGTGACCGATCTCGAGAATTCAAGAAACTTCAAGAAAACCTTGAAAACAGTAAGGCGCATTGAAATGAACGCTGCAAAAGGTTCATTACACGACTACGTGATCTCCATGATATCAGCGACTCCTTCGAGGAGAGGAACCTGTCCTCTTGTACATTTCCATGTTGCATCATCATCCCCAGTTTTTTTTTCACAGCATCCGTCCAAGCCGCTCAAACTTTGGCCATCCGTGCATATCATTTTATTTATAGGTAGATAGATTACTTAGCATAAACAGGATATATTGAAGCTGAGAAGCAAGACAGAGTCTAATTTATCCGCAGGACATGATTCTTTAATTTGAGTCGAGTCCAAGTCCAAATCCAAGTCAAAGTAATTTCTCATGGTAATATCAATATGTTATCCCTATAAAAGCGGTCACACAACCATAATATGATGGTGGACAAAAACTGGACTTGGACTAGACTGGACTGGACCCGTCTTTAGAGAGGACACAGACACCGCAACAACATCCAACAAGATACTAAACAGACTTAAAAACTTACTTAATGTCTCAATGTCATCTCCTCGATCCTGCCACTTTCCATCTGGTTAGCACTCAACTCAAAGTACAGAAACTCAATCATGGTCATTTTCTCTCCTTCCCATTCCAACCACAATGCAGTCCAAGTCACGTCTCCTCCACCTTACGAAACTGAGCAAGGTAAACACTCTCCAACTTGGGCAAGACCCTCTCTACAATTTTTTCTTCTTAAAACAAGCTCCTACCTACCTACTTAGCTGGGTTTCGGGTTGTCCGGTTTTTTACGCAAGCATATTATGCCAAGTCATAGGTTTTCCACGACGATGGGTTTTACTACTTACCACTACAATTGGCAATGATGATGATCATCATTACAGGAATTTGATGCAGGAGCAGAAACAACAGGTCGTCGATCGTCATTCTCCTGTAAAAGGAGTGATGTGATACGGCATAAACCGGAGACGGAGAGATTAGATACCTACTTTTCTATACTTACTTGGTGAGTGAATAATAGTGGTTTAGCGGGCACTCTGGAAAATTTCCCATAACATCAGCTCTCTATTTGCAAAATACATGACCACATCCTCTCCTCATGATGACTATGACTGTAAGCAAACACACAATAAGATGATGATCCTATAGGGAGAGAATGTGTATTGTATGTATATATTTGCTAATATGGCATCATCATCATTATCAACATCTCTTGTGTGAGCAGAGTTAAAGAAGCCCTAAGAGTTTTTGCACTTTTGCTATGGATGCTGACTTGAGTATCTTATGTAGGCATGATCAACATCATCACACAGGTTTTTTTCTCACTCTCTCAGCGTATTTATTTATATGAATGAATCATGCAGAGGCACGTTACTACGCGCTTTACCGGGGTTAGTGATGATGATGTGATGTGTGGAATGAGCGCAAACTCTCCTCTTCCATCCCAAAAAAATGCTCTTGTGCTTGCTTATGTTGGTACATCGAATCGAGTCGAGTAGGCAAGTATTTGGCAAGATAAAGAAGAGGAGCGTTTATGAATATTTTGAATTCATGCGAAAAAAATATCCTCTTCTCACTACAATATTTGATTCTTACTCGTATCGTATCCCATCCCATCGCTACGCGCACCAGATCAGATCAGAATCTGCTAATGACGTACGCCGACAATTCGTCTCGTTTCATTCATTCCTTATCACTCACCTTTTTCTCTTCAGTTCAGTAACTGATCATAAGACCGAGAGGACACATGTTCAAGAAAGAAGAAAGTGTGGCTTGGCTTCGTGTATTTATTACTGTGAATCTGAAGAGTTAGTGTGATTGAGTGAGTGGAGATTCAATTTTCAATATCTTGTGAATTGGATTAGACTATAAGGGAATTATCATCTTCATTGCGTTGCATTGGATTGGAATTGGAAGCATTCCAATAGCGAGCCCATGCACATATTCATGCACGCCACTAGTCAGAAGTCAGAACGCAGACCAATTTTGTAATTTATAAAAGCAGAGCAAAGCATCAAATTGAATTGGAATTGAACGTACTGAATATTTTTGGTCGTGCCAGTTTCAGTTCAACTACTCCAAGTTGTGTTTAGTGTGTGGAAGCGAATCATTCACTGCTTCTTGAATCAAATCGTCATCTTTCAATTTGTTTCTCGTTTTGCTTATCCAGTTTACAGGAGATAAAGACTAGTCGAATCATCAGAAAATAAATAAGTTGACATTAAACTTGGGTGAAGAAATCTTCAGTGAGTGGTACAATAATAATAATGTTGTTTGGTGTATCTTCTTCTCCCCAAACTTTTCTAGGAGCCATTAAGGATTAAAACGACTACACATCATCATCTTGATTCTCTCCCGTGGAGCGGAACGAATTTGGATGAAGTGAGTGCGTGGTATAATGTCACTAATAGTGAAGGCCACTGGAGAAGTGAGACAACAAAACTAAAAGTTTATTGCAATCAACTTTGCACGAGTAGCAAGTAGAATCATCATCTCATCTGGGAAGGAAAGTTTTCTCTGTAATATGAGCAAAATGTCAGGTCCCGTGGAGACTGAACTTCCTCCCCAAACTTCAGCCTTCCGACGGAAGGACAAGCTCCGGCTATCCCTCACCCGGTCAATCAGTAATAGTTCGACTGGGTCAACCCCAACGTCAGCATCATCAACATCGAGTGCATCTTCCTCCTCCTCATCAGAACAGCTGGATCTGAAGGAGCGCGTGCGTTCGATAACGTGCGACGAGTTGGCGAGGAGACTCTCAAACTGCCATAATAAGCAGAGACCCCCTTTCCTCCTGGTGGACTGTCGGGGATTCCTGTGTCACATTGACTTACACATCATCGGCTCCGTACACATCGCCTGCACGGACCGCTTCAATCGGAAGCGGGTTCAAAACTGTTCTTCCATTCTCGACTTGGTGAGCACAAACAACCGGAGAAACAAGACTGGTGGAACGTCCCCCTCCCCCTCGACGACGGCAGGTGCGGGTGGGAATGCCGCGAGCTCGGCGAAGTGGAGGGATGTCATTGTGTACGATGAGGGAACGAGCGATCTCACTTTGGACTCCCTCCAAACTTCCCCCATCGCCTTCGTGTTGACGCACCTTCTCCTGGAGAATAAGAAACCCATATTTTTGAACGGTAAGCTGAACAGTCAGATTTTTTTGTTTTTCAATTTACTCGCTTTCTAATTTATGCATGCATAAATCTTCTCAAGCTGTCCTTGCTCCTTCCAGTGCAATTATACGAGCTTTGCTGTGCTTTATTCTGATATGCAAACTAGGATCATACGAAATACGAAACAGATGTTGTCACTGTCTTGCCTCACTACTCTCCTCCCCGTAATAGTGGCATGGCGCAGTGACATGAATGACGTTATTCCATTATCCTTCTCGTATGAGGGGGTGAACTGCAAAAGAAGGCATTTAAATTGAAATTATATGCACCAAGCTTTCCTTTATTGCTTTCAGCTTGTTTCTTCTTCACAGATCAAGTTCAAACAATTCACGACTTTTTTTACGGCATGCATTTTTACGTAGGTATAGTTGGCAATAAAAAGAAAAAAGGGCTCGGCAGTAGTTCACGGTTCCATATGGAGCCCATCTTTAGCTAGGAGGGTGGAAGATTATTCGTCACCATTCAAAATAACATTTCAAGGCAGTCAGTGCAAGACTACTCCAGCTTGTTTCTTAAGGATATACTTTTAATGACTTGACTCTTCCCTTTTGTCTCATAAAATATCAGTTGGGAGAATTATTCTTTTCGTTGGTGTTCGTGGAGGAGGAGGTGATTATTACGGATTCTTCAGCTCAGCTTACAGATACTCCTTCATTTCGGGGGGATTAACAACTAAGACAAAATCACAAAAGACGACATTCATACCTAAAACCCATATTCAGGCTTCTTACCCGTTTCCTCGTTGTTTATCAATGTGGGTAGTAACAAGCAAACTTACTTTAAGTATTTTCCCCCGACACATCTCTCCTCCGTTTCTCTGTTTGTCATTATATTAGTTTTATGACTTTGTGAAGAAAATAAAAATTTTCGGATGGGTAAATAATTTCCAAAGTGAAGGAAAATAAACGCGCGGGAAGGAATATTAACGGCTTAGAGCTCGCCCGTTTCTTCAAAGAAGGAAAGCCAATCCCTTTTTTTACAATCCGAAGTTTGGGCATACCTATATATAAAGCTCATGTAATTATTTACTGGAGTTACCGCATCCCTACTTTAAAAGATATGAATGTATGGCGTGTAGTCGTAGATGCGTAATTGTAGGGATTGTAATTCACTCAAAAAAAAACTCATTTCCCCATGCATTGATCTACGGTAAGCTGGAGAACATTACCTAAGTACTTATTCAATTCCATGCGCAGAGAAGAAGTGAATTGCGTTGCTTTCGATAATGCTTTAGTACAAAATGGAAATCATGGAGAAGGAACTGCTCACCCTCGTTCTAAAGCGCATTTATTATTTCAAGCCTTCCACATCCGGGTTGACTGGCGATTATTGTGTGATTAGTTTTTTTCTCACTGGTTCATTTACTCCTTTAGCACGTTGTTATGTGTCCACGGCTCATTTTTAGGGATGACGCAACCACAAAAAATAAGGCTCTTTTTACTTGAAATGCAATTAATGAATACAGCGCAGTGAGCAGAGGGACTAACTGCCTTGACTTGCTTGCATCATCATCATCATATGCCACGCCAATCCACTCCACTCCACTACTCCATGTCATCCAACGTGATTGTACGGGGAGCAACGAGATTGTTAACTCGGATTTTAAGTCATATTTTGGCGTTGTTTGTGTGGGCGTAATAAAAGAAATACGAAGAATGCGGGGAATTGGATATTACTTTTTTGTATGTGAGCATCATAATACGATACGATATATACTCATGAAGTACATAGATATCTACTACTTAGTCAGTGTTCAGTGTTTCACCACTCTCGCTCACAAAAGCTCCAGAGCTCAGTACACAGACCTCAATGAGGCTTTACTAAATACTTTGCGTGGGACTTAACGTTCGATTTTTAACTATCCCAGCTAACTTCTCATTCTCGGTAATTTTCCCCGTAGTTTTGCGTGGTATCCTTTGTGGGAAGGAGGACTTGAACACACGCGCTCGAGTTTGTTTGCGGCTCTGCTTTGCTCCCAAAATTAATTGAATATATCAGTATATGTAGGTAATTCAATCAGAGATTGGTAAAAATGCTTTTCCACTCTGTAGGTAGATAGCTAACTATGTAGGTTGACTTGACTGGCTTTTCCTGTTTTCCTGTTGGGAACAATGAATGTCTCTTCTTGTGATGAAGAGGAAGGAATTCTGAGAGGAAATTGAATATCCCATTCAATCTCGAGCGATACACATATTGTCGTAATAATGTTATAATACATCATAAAATTGGAGGCTTTTTGGTGTGCTTAACAAAACCGAAGCTAAGGACATCATTATGATTGTCCTCGTAATAATTATGAAAGGCCTCCGCATACGAGAGGAGCGTGACAGCATGGCAATGTCAATCAGATCCCTCTCTATTTTTTTACGAGATCGGATTATTATATTTAACTACACAACAAATAGGAGCCCTTCACTTGTTTTGTTTGATGATGAATCAAAGGAAGAGAGTGGGGCTTAAGTTTAGAGTGGTGAAATCTGTCCACGTCTTTCACTTCTCAGGGTTTTTTGTGTTCCCCACCTACTACTACTACTACTTCCCACTGCCTCGGTTATTTGTTTAGTGAGGAAAAAATACTGCAAATCAATTGAGAGACAACGCTTCAATGCTCTGTTTTAAAAAGGCTGGTGAAATCAAACAACATGACATCTCTCTCCTACAGGCAGCGCTTTTGATCCTACGCGTAAATATATTAGGGGGAGCGAATGCATACTTGAAAAAAGGGGAAAGGATGGAACGCCCACGCAATCATAAGTACTTGTACGTATTATGTATATATTTTTCTTGTTCCAGGAACTGAGCTTGTTAAAAACTTTGTTTCTGAATTATGCTTCCGATTCCTCTGCCTATATTCATAGATGATATGTGTAGTGCATTCCATATTTTATTTTGATTTCCAATTGTGTTGTGCCTCATCACGATTCGTGGGACGTGGAAAAATACTGGAGAATCTTTAGGTAGCGGAGTATAGCATCACCCTTGATTGTATAAAGCGCCAGCCGGTCTGAGAGTTGGAAAAAAAGTTTTGAACAAAAAACCTCCTTTGCAAGCAACTTTCCTAGATTGAGTATTGAATGAAAAAAAGAGGTTACATCATCATTTTCTTGGAGGAATGATTGGCAACAGAAGACGCAAGACATTTTGTCCCCTCCTCAAATGGAGTTTTATTAGACTTTATGTATGAAAATACTTATATCACTGCATGGTGACTAAACGCTAGATATGCTTGTGACAGAGGAGCTCAAAGAACGTTTGCGGTTCTACTCAGCTCAGCATTAAATATGCACTGGGACTGAATGCGAATGTAGGCACCGAAAGTTGAGCACCAAGTCTCTGAGGAAACTTCTTCTTCTGCTTCTTTTCTTGAGAGAAGAAGCGAAATGAGTAAACCGCTGTGCTATCCTCTTGAGAAGAGCAAAAAATCTTGAATGGGAATGATTTCTCGAGTCTCCAGTTTTTTTCTTGTACCCAAGAATACGAGAGAACTAACTTGGATACGCTTGAGAAGAAGAATGGAGAAGCTCTAATATCAGCAAAAAAAACCTGAATGGGGAAGGAGCAGCTCCGCTCAACCCAGCTTACAGGCTGGCTGCACAGGCACACAGTCGGAAAAGTTTTTTATGAATAAAAAGCGACAGAATAAACTCTCCTCTCGGAGCTGGGTTCGGTACCTTCGGCAGTGGCATTCGGTAGGGGAACATTCCATTGAGAAAAGAAAGTCCTGGTTGGGGGATGCTTGGATGAAGGAGCTCTAGCTTTCACCGCTAGAAGCGCTTCACAGCCTTTCTATGCATGGTTACATGTTTCTACTTCTGTAACGTGATTTGATGTAGCAATACCCTATAGCAGTTCGCAGTGATGAATGAATCGATAACAGTTTTTGACCCAAATTGCATTCCAGAATGAATTTTGAGGAAGCCGAATGAAACATGAGATAAAGTACCTATGTGCGTGTTGACTTCTCACAAGGACTCCTCTTCCTCTACTTCTTTTTTTGAAGGAAGCGTAGTAGTAGCTTTTTAGATCCTTCATGCATAAACGCTGTGGGTCGGTCCTGGTTCATTCATTCATGGTACATATATGTAACTTGAAAGGCTGCAGAATCCATGAATGAACAAGCCGCCCAGCAAGATTACTTATCATTATTTTGTGGAGCAGTACAAAAAAATACTTTCATGTGAACATATTGCTTTCTCTTTTTTATGACTTTTCACCGGGTTATCATCTCACCCAGTGCGCTTTGATATATCATAAATAAATTCGCAAGGCACGGAGCTTTATGTCAACACGCTCGCACTTCATTTCCTGTTTATATTTACGCCTTCCTTCTGGGAAGGGAATTTGCAATGAAATTTATTGGATTTCCAGATATTGCATTTTCCAGCGGTAGCCTTCCTTATGTTTATGCTCAACAGACAGATACATTGCTAGTACTTCCTTACCAGTGAGCAGCGGTAGCAGTAGGTCCAGGTCACTGAGAAATATATTGGCTTTTATGGGACAATCTCTTTCCATTTAATGGAGTCTATCAAACTTGAGCCATACAATTTGGGGCAGATCCATCCAATCCCAAAAAAACCGGATGAGACTTTCTAAATCGAGTACTTTACAAATTCAAATTGAATTGATCCTGCAACTCTCTTCAGCTCCCACTACTACCACCACCACCGCAAGTATTATGTACTAGTGACCCCATGAATATTTCTGACTTCTCCGAATTTACATTTCGTTGCGTGGGATGAGAAATAAACTTTGACAGATTCGATTCAGTGATATATATTTATGTTCCATCCTACTTGATACTTGATTATTTTGATTTTTTAGTAAACAGGAAGTGAAGTGACAGGGGGAGGTGGCTTATTTTTATAAATTCAGGGGGTAAACATCCCAATCATCACATCTATTATTTGGAGGAGAAACATCTAAAAATGGAAGCTGAACTTTGAAGAAACAACTTTTTCAACTCAGCGCTCATAACAATGCACTCTAATCCAAGGATAAAAAAATATTTTATCTTGAGAGAGAGAGAGAGAGAGTGCTTCTTTTATCGAATCAACCTCCCACGCAAACTTCCCAGATTTTTAGGTGCATGCATCACTTTTCCCCACTCCAGGAGAACGTCCGAGTAGCCGATTAATGTTTTTTCTCAAAGAAATCGCTGACTTATCCTTCCTTATCTACTCGGAGTCTAAGCAGGTTTCTCTTGAGTTGGGCGGTATTGTAAGCAATACCGACTCTACAATAAACAAATGTTTTTTCTCCCTTTTAAAGACCCAACTTTCATTGCAAACAAAGTAAGTATGGTTTTGCGTGACAGCGCATAAAATCTAGACGGAAGGAAATAAGGAACGAGTTTTCGCAAAAGCATTTTCATTCATCATTTTTTTCTTTTCTTCCGATAATGGAGTGCTATTAGTAGAGTGGCTGGATGGAAGCCCACTGAAGTTCCATTAATAGACCCAGCTCCAGTATTCCAGTCACAAATCCCCGGTCGTATTTTAAGGCTGATAAGAATGTCACGCTGTCTTGCTAAAATTTACAGATCCAACCTCCTCCCAAAAAATGCCGACGACTATGAAATGGGCTGAAATTAGCTCAAATTTAATGTGATTTTTTCACCTGCAACGCCATTTCTCATTTAAGGTAATGGTAATATGCTTATTGTTCATCATCGTTCATGATTTCCCTAACTAGCGTTCAGCGACCGTGTACCCTAAAAAATTACTTTTTACCCGCGTGCGCTCCTCCGCTCATTCATAATCATCATTTTCCTACCTAAATTACATTTTTTCCTCTAGGCATAATTAAGTTCTTGTCTAGGAGAGAAAAAAAAAAGTATCAGGAGAAACATTTTTTTATCTGGACTGAACGTGCAAAGAAGGAAGCGCCACGAACAGGAAAATTGTATAGTGACTATAAAACCTTGGTCGGCTCACGCGGCTGTACCTATTTTCCTTCATTATCTCTGAATGGGGAGCAAATAACTAGAATTTTTTTCCTTGCGTGGGTGGGTGTTATATATTGCACGCTGCTTCCTTCTCACATTTCCCCAGCTACATCTTGATAAGAAAAGGAACGGTTAGCGATGATGATTATGATGATGAACTTGATGGTTGATAGCTTACGAAACTAACTACATTCCTTGAATTTCTGCAGCTGCGCTCTAGTCTTATCCTCTCTGTCTTTCCTCACAATTATTTCCCCGTCTCTTCTCTCTCATTCATTCCTTTCACAGACGAGCGCCTTTCCATTCATGTTTCGGCCTCGTGATAATTTTCTTCGTGTGCCATAAAAAATTAACGTTCGAGAAAAATCTTGATGAGGATGGTGCTTAACTGAGCGTTGTTGGTGGTCCTTTTTTGTCTTATTCTTATTATTATGGCGGTAGGAAAAACAATACATTCTTATACTTATATAAGGCATGAGTGAATGCCCGAGATAATAAATTCCTTGAAAGGAGTGGTCCCACTGACTATGATATGATGTGATATACGGATAAGAATTAAATTGCATTCCTTCAAGAAAATGAAAACGGAGATCCGTTTTTAATGCAATTTCCCCAGGTTTACCCGACCCATGTCTCCTGGAACGAAGGACAAATTTCCCATACTGTACACATAGATATATGTAGGTGTGCTATCTTCCAGATAGAGCGTGTATGAGTTACTGCCGTTGTCGCAAATTTGATGATTTATTAAGAACGACATGGCTCTACCGATGAGAAAATTACAAGGGAAGGCTGTTAGATATGTATTGGATCGCAGCAATACTTAAAGTATATTAAATTATTGGAGGAAATAAATATCAAGCTCATGACACACCTGACATGTCTTTCCTCTTTCTTTCTGGAATTGGCATTGTCTCCACTTTATTATTTGGTATTGGTGTGTGTGTGTGTGGGCAGCAGTAAAAGGCATGGGGTAGTTGATGGTGAATGGGAGGGAAAGATAATTCCGCTTAAGTACCTTTCTCCGTCATGGAACATGGGATCCTTTGGAAAGTCAGTCAGTAATAAAAATGAAATGATTTGGCTTTCTTCCGATGAAATAAATGGGGGCAGAGGCAGAACAATGGCCTGACAGGCTGTTCAATTCTCAACTTATACATACATGTGACGGTGAACGATGAAAGATTAAGCATTTGGCAATAACGAGCACTTTATACATGGCCATATAAGGTATAGTTATAACTGTATTTCTAAATGGTTGTTCCAGTTTTTGAAACGAGTCCAAAATGTGGAGGCGGCGATATGATTGCGATGGCTTGTTAACACTACCCGAAAATAAAAGTCGTTTTTTATTGCAATATCCTCGTGCCTCATTCATTAAAATTCTATTTTCTCGACGAGCCATGAGTAAAGTGTCTTAATGAACCTGGAACGACTGATGGAAAGAGTGCAATTAATTTCCAGCCTGGGAAGTATTGCCTTCATTTCTAGAATTCACAAAAGGCCTAGTGAGAATTGAGTTGGAGGCCGAGAGAGAGAGAACAACAGCAGCAGTGCAGTGATGTAGCTCAGGGCAGCCTCCACGTTCCAGTGAAATAGTAGTAGCCATGGAAGCACAAATGAAAGTTGAAAAATGACTTTGAAAAGGAAGGGAGGAAAAAATCCCGCAGACAATGTGGGCGATTGTAGTGATGGCAGGATACTTATCAAGGAAATTAGGACATGGCGCTTATATAAAATCTATTCCATCTAGTCATCCAGCCAACTCCCTTTGATGCTGACAAGATTGACTCGCGCACTCATTCATTCATTTAATTTCACATGTGTGCCTGCCAACTGCCTAGTTGCACTTTGCTTTCACTCTAGCTGGAAAACACAAAAGGCACTCTCTCAATAATTTCCGAGTGGGGTGGAGTGAAAGGTCCTAGGAAAATTGTATTCGCTCCGGGATATTTTTACAAGGAAGACTTTTGAGCTTGATGTGAAATCTTCCTCTGCTTTCACTTTGGCTAAAAGCGATTGTGTAAGCATGGTTCTAATCAAAAGTCGAGAGAAGAATTAAGCATGTACATCTGGTCCTGCATCTTTTCACCCCCACTCTTTCTGGCTGGTGTGGTTAGGCATGACAGGACTGGAGAAAGGAAGGCAAAAAAACATATTGAAATGTAGAGGAGCGCGGGCGAGATCGTTATGTTATCATCTTTATGCATACAATTTTTCAAGATGATAGCCTCCCACGCTCTCTCCCACAAAAATGTACAGGGCCTACGCGATCCATACAAATGCAGCAATACTTCCTACTTACATATGTATGTAGTTGGATTAGTTGAAGTGAATGCACAAATACGGTAACTACTTACTTTCGCTGAAAACCTCTCCTTCTTTCCTCCTTTCCTTGATTACGTGTACAAGTAGTCGGGACTAATTTCGAGTGTTGTAACGATGTAATTCAGTTGTGTGGGCAGTTTCAGGCAAATACAGTGGTACCGTGCTGCAGAGCAAATCGCTTCAACATCTCCTCTACGTGATTATTGGATGGTATGTAAATGGAATTACTGGTCCATAGTAGTTGAATCTATAGGGTTGAGATTTTTCAGATGCGACAAAACTTGAGTCCAGTGCTGGAGTCTGGATTCCCATTTGTTTGGCGCAGTTAGCTTGCAAACAGGCAGATATTGTCGCCTCATGAATAATTTATGAATGTGCGATGAAAACGTAATGTGAGTGAGCTGTTGGTCAACCCAACCAGCAGAATTAATTTTATTCGTGGAAGTAGAAGGACAGATGTTGGAGATTTAATCTCCTCCTAAGCCTTCTTTCTCAGTTTCTGCTCCAAGGAAGTATCCAACTGGCAACTAAAATTTCGATATTTGGAATTGGGTTGGGTGGGATCATAAAAATCTTGGGAATTTAAATAATACTTAAGTAGGCACGAATCTGGAGTTTTGGGATGGTGCTCGCTTCACAGAGACCGCAAGTAGCGCGCGAGATAGATATCCATAATGCGAGAACCAGCTGCAGCTGCGGATGAATGTCTGCAATAAAAAAAGGAGGAAGAATCTTTAAACCATTCCATCTCATGATTTCATTCTCTTCTGAGAAGTTAGTCGATTTGATGGTGTTAATATTAATGAGTAATATCTGCCGAGGAGGCCGCCTCATCATAAGAGTAAATTGTGCCTGGTAGAGTTCTGATCCCTCTTGTCCACATATAATAAGAAGCTACTTGCATGCTTGCTTGCTTACTCCTATATACTTATGTCATTCATTTTTGTTTGTTTAGCAATCTGAGAAAAACAAGTTCAAAGAAAAAAATGACTTCATGAGGAGGATGTAAAGGGAGAAATTGATATGATGTGATGTGGTGAGAGGCAAACATCAGACTGTGTGGCAGCAGCAAATCAACACCAGGGACCACATTATACAGGGCAGCCTTGAATCTTTCCCTTTAGTACCGGAAGCGTTGGTGTGATGTTGATGATGATGATGATGTATAAACTTGGGAAGGTTTGGTTCTCAAGCGAATAAACAATGGAAGCACCAAATGATTTGGAAGCTGAAAATCGCACCATATGGTGGTTGTTGTTGGTTCGGTTAGCTTTTCATGGAAATGGCCATGCCAAGAAATGCCAGACCAGTCATTCATTTCCTTGGTAGTCTATTTGAGCCAACGTCCTCTCCAGCTAAGGACGCTCTGATTGTTTAATTAAATTGGGACCACCAGACCAGGAAACTATCAGCTTGCGCCATGCTATTACTCACCGTATGCTCACAGATTGTGAAAGCAATACAATTAGTACAGTGGGGGAAAATGAACTCGAGTGAAGAAGGGAAGTCCGCCCCCGCTCCAATGGTGAAAGCTGAATTATTGTTGTAGGCACAGAGAAATCACTCCTTTGTTATTTTGACGGAGCTAGAGGAAAATGTTGAGGGAAAGGAAGGAATAACAATGAAATTAGGCAAACACTTCTCTGATGTTTGTCAACAAGAAAGTGGTTCAATGACACCTCATTACAAATTTCGCAACGGAGAAAAGCCTCCATCCGTTCAGCCATCCATCTAAGCGTATTGTTATTGCTGTTTTTGGGGTGTTTATGTTGTAGCAAATGACGCCTCACTTTTTGCATTTGAAAGGATGAGTAACATAAGAGATTTTTCAAGGAAGGATAAAAACAGCAAATACTCCCACAGGTAATTATAGTAAAAGCCTTGGAAGCTCTCTTGCTGTCCATCTGTTTGCACAAGTTCTTCAAAGAATATGTTTGTCTCTCCTTGAAGAAACCTAATCCTTTTCCGCGGGTAACAATGATATTACTTGAAAGCTCGGGCTAGTCTGACTTTGGTATAATTTCACCCCGAGAAATTGCTTACGCTCATCTCCTCAGAATATATGGCCATACTTACACGTGAACAAGATCATCTTCATTTCCATCAAGGGAAAAGCGTGGTTGTTTTTTCCGTCCGGTTCTTATTTCATGAAAGGAATAATCCTTCCTTCCTTCCTCCCCGTCTTCCTTTGCTCGGGGCGATGGAAAAAAGGCAGACATGCATTTAGATTTTGAGCATAAAATGTGCCAGCATCCAGCAAAATACTTATGTATTCGCTAAACACTCGTTTTTTGAATGGAGGAAGAAGCATTTTCCATCTCCAACCAACATGTGCAGATCCTAGATCCATTGCGGAAGTTTAGTTTTTCCGGGAAAACTTCGTCTCGGATGCAGTACTACATTCCACCAGGCTGGAAGCTACTCCATTCTTTGAACGAAGGGATCTCGTACGTGGGCTTTTTCACCCGAAAAAGGAGGAAAAGAAACTTGCTTACTTTCTCTCTAAGAATGCTGGTGCGCTGCATGCTGTAATCCTCCTCATTTCGTAATAAAAGTACTCTAGATTCATTGATAAAAAAAAGGATTGCAATGTCTGGCTTAGCTTAGCCTTATGTACTTGGCAATAGTTTTGGTACTGGAGTGAGGATAAAGGCGAAATTGTTCGAGTTTTTCTCATGTAATGGCGGCTTTAGAAAAGCGATGATGTTCCTCTTTACTTCCTTTTGTTGGAGTGTTTCATAGCTAAATATCAGTGGAGAAGAAAAGGATTTTCTCCGTGCCTCATGAATGAGTGCATGTCCCACTTTTAGGTGGAAGTGAAAAGTGTCTTTCTTTCGTGTGGTGGTGGATAGAAGATTTGATATCCTCCTCCTCCTTTTATTCGGAAAGCACGCGTCCAATGTGGGTGGAAAAAGCACTTGAATTATCCTGTCTGGCATAATGATGGAACGTAGGACAGGCATTCGGCCTACTTTTCGCGTTTGAATGGTGCTTACCTCGCCTCGGGATTTTTTCTACCGTCATGCATATTTTATGTAATCATGGTGATAACCTCCCATCGAATTGATAGGTGGCATCGGAAACTGAATATGCACTCAGGGAAAAAAAGTTGTTGGAAGCATCAAAATTACGAGCCCCCATCATTTAATATCATCGGTGGCACTGGAAATCCTGCGAGCCTTGCAAGTTTCAAGTTTTTTGTCATGTCCCATGATGAAAGAGAGTGAGTAAGTATGTAGGAGTGAAAGTTTTTTTTTGAAGATGATGCTGATGCCAGGATTTTTTCCTGGAGGAGAAAGTTCCATGAATGTGGATATTACATTTTTTTCGGATGACATGAAGTTGATATGCTCGTATTGTGACATGGAGAGCTTTGGGCTAACACGCCGTCATATTTACATGCCTTGCACCGTACGGATGGAGTGGGAAGGGGAACTGACTGGAATTTTTTTCATGTGTGTGCACATGGAACACACGATATCAAATATCTCGGCTGATATAAAAAAAAACTTATCGATGATCTACCCACGCTTTCCGGAAATATTTTGCACTCTATCACACATTCCTGTCAGCTAGCTAGAGCTTGCCATGCCTCCCTGAGTACTTGATATGAGAAAGGGCGGTTTTCATACTCCATAAATACTTGCCCCTGATATACTACTACTGTACATGTTAGCGTGTCCTCCAGCCATCCCTAATAATTTTTTTTCGCTCCGTCGGTGTACGGTGTGCTTGTCAGGTGTCATTGGGCAAAAAGTTGTGGGAAACGAGGCGAGAGAAAAATATAGCGGAAAAAGTTTGGAGAACAGTGTGGGAACATCGTGTATGTTGTGCAGAGTCTGTTTTGTGGCTTGGGTTGGCTTGGCTTTCTGACATGTGAGGCAGGAGTAAAAAAGTCTGTTTTGTTCTGGATAGTAAAGCTTTCCATCCGATATCCAATTAAATCATGGAAATTGACAGATTCCACTGATTCCATTCATTATTCCTCCTATCCTCACTCACCCATATGGACGAAGGATGGTGAGAAAAGTTCGTTGTCTTTGCCTCATTTACGTATGAATGCAACGTGATTGCACACACGGCATATTAGACGAGCCAAGTGTGGAAACGCTGGGTCAACTAATTTCAGCTATAGTCTGGTGGATTGTAGGGATGTGGTTTTGGAATTAATTACATGCTTATTTTTACATATGAGCTGGTATATTCCTGCATTTGAATAATATTCATATTACTTATGCACCAAATAAAACCAGCGAAGGTCAGGCAAGCCCCCTTCGTTCTGTCCATGCCTCCACTATTCCCGAAGGGGGAATATGACTCACTGTGCGATGTGAAATATATGGGAATTAAATGAATTTATGGGGAATGAATACATAATAAAAAATCCACTGTGGGTTTGGTTATAGTGGTTGAGTGCTAACATGAGTTTTATATGTATTTAACTTTCATCATCATCACAAGTTTCTTTTTTAGGCCTGCTAATGATTAGAAGAAAAAAATTATAATAAAAATTCACTCTGAAACTTAGCCCAAGCTATTTTTACTTGGTGGAAGGTACCATTACTAATTTTATGGGGAAAAGCAGTAAAAAAAGTCTGCATGTCAAGTGTGCAAAATGAGTAAGTATCTAAGGATGAGAACTACACAATGACTTCTGATGAAGTAAGACCCTTCACGTCTCACTCGTAACAAGTGTAACGTATCACACGCTCACTCCACAGCTCAACGACTTTCAATGATGATGATGACATGATGACACATCAAAAAACGGAAAGCTAGGCTAGGTGGGAAGCGGGGAAGTGTTCTTATCACGAGATAATGGCAATACTAATAATCTTCGGCAATAAATATCTTTCACTTTTTGACATAAGTGGCAAGTGCTCATAGAACACGTCTGTCTGTCTAACAATATATTTACTTACTTATTTGCCTCCATCCATATCTCACATATCACCTTCCATTATTACCCAGATGGCAAGGCATTATTATTACGTTTACCCCTCCAGAGAGGAACACATTCTTCATTTGATACTTTATGTAGCTTGAAGGAACCCAACCTATTCTGGGGTTCGGGCTTTCGATGATGGAAGCATTGACTCATGCAATTGCTCTCAGCATATTTTTTCCCTACGTGTTTTGATCCTGTGGATGATTATGATATCATTGTACAATATTTATGTTGTTTCTCCTCTGAGAAGTAAAAAGTGAAGGGTTTGGTACGTGCTTCTGCGGCTTTAGCCCTGAGGTACCGATCGTACTCCATGCCTATCAAACTTATTCCTCTATGAACTCATGTTTCATTTGCCTAATGATTAATTCAAACCCGACGTTGATGATATTGATATTTTCTGAGGCGAAAATGCTCTGGGGCCACTAAAAGAAAACTTTGTTTCGTCATCACATCGCCTTCCATGGTTCCATGCTCCTAAGTGCAGGTGCCTTGCCTTATTACCATGCGGAAGGTACAACCATTTTTTTACGGAAAATACATATGTACATACGTTTTGTTGCGTGGATTTCGTGAATGAGTAAACTTGAGCGTGATGATGATGATGACTCTGGTGTGGTGATGACTGGAACGCAAGGGGTAGATCGACTACCTAAACAAATCATATGGTTAACTCTAGTTTCAGTTCCGTCTTACACCTTCTTGTTCGTTACCCCTGTCGTTTTTTAATGCACTTACTCATACTTGAGCCTCTAGTTGGGGGAAAAAATGAATGGTATATATCCGGTGAGAATACGACAGCAATAATGCCAACATCCCCACACATTTAGTCATCATTTCGTTTTTACAACCTGTGAACCTGCGCTCACTTCAGAGATGGTATGATAATAAAATATGGGAAACAATACTTTGTACTTACTTTTGGGTAACCGAAAAAACGGACTTGATATACTTGTGTGTTTACTACGCATAACTAAGTAGATTAAGAACTGTGCATAAAATTAATGAAAAATCCTTTTAATGCAAGGGGGCTGAACAATTCGTGTCGACTCGCAATCAAAAAGCTGTATCTAGAATGATTTCGTTCGCAGTAGATGAGTTATGCGTGTCAACCGTTGACGAAAATTGCTCCCCACTCTAATGAGATTTCAATCGGCAGAAATATTAAGTCCTGGAAAGGCGTGAATCATCAAATTGACCGTGGCTGTTTTTGCCGATTCATTTTCGAATGAATTTTTATTGCATTGTCAAAAAAGGCAAAAATGGAAAGTAAACAGCATCGGAGGATATTATGCAACTTCCATATGAAGTTCCATTCTTAAGAAATCGAAAACTGATTTCTAGTGAAACGAAAAACATTCAGTCGCAGTTAAAGAAATTGGGGTTTTACGTTTCCTGCCCCCAAGACTTCCTTTCAATCTTCCACTCGCTCTCCTAGAATCAATATTGTTCTATTTATAAAGTGGTTCAAGGCTCTTTTGTTCCTTCTTTCCTGCGAAATCCCATCCCACAAAGTTTTATGGTTTGACTCTTCCTCTCTTCATAACTCATCTCGTTCAGAATTTAATGTTTCTGTCCTTTCATCCGAAGCTATCGGTTCCATTCCATTCACTAGTTAGTTTCATTCATTCATTATCTCATTCATGGACGAGCCAAATGGATACTACTGCGGCAACAATTTAGGAAGGAAGTTGATCATTCCCGTCTAGCATCACTCATTCCATTCCTATTGATCCTTCCTGTCAGATAAATATTTTTGTTGGACGCGGTCCGACACGACACATTCCCGTCAACCGACACACACACACTCTTTGACTTCGCATCATTTCCACCATTGGCAATCAGAGTCATGTCATGTTAGCCAAAGCCAAGCCAGCGGGATGTCCCCGCCGAAAGTACCAAAAAATCTAGCTATTTCATCAATGACTAATTCTTCCAAGCCTTGGAAAATGGCTAACGTACATTTTACGTCTTAAAATCGTCGTACATTTGCATTCTTCCTCCCTTATTTTGTCAAATCTATTCATCAAACTTTTTCGCCCCTCATTCATGATTTTTTATGCTGATGGTGACGGTTTAGGAATATTGAGACCGTTTGAAGGCATTAGTCATCATCCATTCCATTGATCTTCCGTTTTTGCCTCCACTCCACATTTTCCACTTGCTATGATCACCCGAACTGATATGAATAAATACCCTATTTCATCATCGGTTTCACCCCAAGTTTTTAATCCCAAACAATGACGACGACTGTGCTCTCTGAGGGTGAGTAACTAACTAAGTACTCACTCCGACGTAGGTCAATGCTGCAATTTATGAATGAATCCGGCCTACACTCAAGGAACAAGTAGGGTCTCATATATTTTCCCTCGCTCCTCTTGCCCGCTTGGCCTGGGAATAAAATTGGATAATACAGTCCCACTCCCGGATTACCGTTTTTAAAAAAAGGGACCTACTTACTTACTACAAACAAAACAAAGGATTTCAATGTTTCGTCATCATTCACTCACTCACCCTGCCTCACTGGACTATTTAGTCATCATCCCTCGGCTTCGCTTTAACTCATCAGGAAATTCTGAAGCTTTGTTTTGGGCTTTTCGCCAGCTGCCAAGCCCTACGCGTATCCATATGTACACGCGCTCTCGCAGCTCAACTCATGTGTGCATTCATATCCTTCCGTTTCCCTTTTTTGGGTGACTAACTGTTGAAGGGGCTTCTGAAAAAAAACGTTTCATTTTTTCAGTTCACCATGTTTCCCTTCTGGACGGGGTAAAGCTATTCAGCAGAAAAAAACACGCCATAAGTTCACACTGATGATGATTATGATGATGATGACTGTACCCTGATCATGATGGATAAATGCAAGCATGATGCAAAAGTACCTACTTACTCATCATACCCAACTTCACTAAATTGATCCAGTCATGGGACATTTCTGGAAATTATTGGTTCTTTCTGATTCCCCCAAAATTGACTGGTTCCATTTTTTAAAAGGGACACATCCTTGTTTTTATTTTGAAGCCAAAGTTGCTCACCCACAGGGCCATGGTTTTTAGCTTGAAGGTTGATCAATGAGTCATCATCCCCACTACCACATTCGCATTGCATAGTGCCCTGTCATGATTTTTATTGCGATGTGTATGACAACTCATGACCATTTCG